>CM038715.1:11252262-11344762 GCA_021613375.1 Megaleporinus macrocephalus | reverse complement strand
TCAACTACTCTTGAGGCCAATTTAATGATGGTGTTGCCAGCATGTTATGTAAGATAGGGTTAACTGGTTTCAGGAAATAACTTCGGCACTGAAACATTCTATATGGCCTTTACAGTGCCGAATATTATTTCCAACTCAGAAGAGCACTCGGAATGTTTTCCCATCCCACTGGATAAGAGCACTCTTATTTCTCTGTGTTTGTGTATGTGTGTGTGTAAGATGATGGAGAGAAACTGAATAATTGATATCATGCTGTGGTATTTTTACACAGTTTTGGAGTCTTTCATATGTTGTTAAAGCGGCAATGAGAACACAAAACTTTGGGACTGGGATTGAGTCACTGAGTTAAACGGCAGCTCCAAGCGCATGTGTTTATGAAGTCAGTTGGTGGTATAAAGAAGAAAGCCTGATGCCCATCCTCCCAGAGCTGTTGCTTCAGAGTTTATCTCACTGGAGAGAACCGTGAACATGACATAAGATTCAAGAATTTAAGTGCTTGTGTGCTGTGTTGGTGTTCAGGGGCATCCCAAAGGCCTGGTCGTGGGCTCATTTTGGGCAGGGCAGTGGGCCAATCCAGCTGGACGCTGTGCAGTGTACAGGGAATGAGCTCTCTTTGGACGAGTGCCCTCACAGTGGCTGGGAACAACACAACTGTGACCACATGGAGGACGCAGGGGTGTCCTGTAACCCCTACACAGGTCAGATGCACACAGTAATCATTTGTTTTACCAACAAACATCTAAACTGTGGTTAGAATGCCGGCTTCCATCCAGTAACAAATCCAGTTGGGTTTTTTGTACTGTGATCTGGAGGTGACAATCTCACTGCATCATTTTTGAAATCCCTGGACTCAATAGAATTTGTACTCAAGCTTGTCTTGGTCTCACCAAATTTGATCTGTGGTCTCAACTACCCTCCATTTAAAAAAATATATGTTTGTATTTTATTTATTATAACCTGTCAGCAATGCACACTGACGCATTTTCTCGCTGTCCAATGAAAAACAATATTTCCAAAATTGCAACTTTTCGGGAGAGACCAAAAACATATTTTACTTTCAATGTAAATCAATGGAACCAGATTTTTTCCAAGCTGTTTTGGAGCACTTCTATTGGTTCATTCATCATGAATTTTCACACAATGTAAACGACCATTGGCGTGTTCAAATAATGTAGAAAAATCAAAATTGCCAAAAATAGAGATACATGTTTTTCATAGGACAGCGACAATATTCAAGCTAATTAGATCATTGCAAGTGTTTGATTTAGCCAATTGCCATTGGTTGCATTAATTCAGAGCAGGCCTGTACAACATGTGTAATAGTTCCCCACATCTGACTAAAGTTAGAAATTCACAGTTTTTGTGTCAATTCCAGAGATGAATTCCTTTATAGCAAAATTAACTCTAAATTCCAAGTGAAGCTATAGTGGTATAAAACACTTTTCAACTGTTTTAAAAAACCTTGAGGTGGGTAAAGACTATTTTTTTTGGTGGGGTTGGAACCTCTTTTAGACTCTTGATTTGATTTCAACTAGTTATTGACCTTTCCTGGGCTTGGGAAAGGTGGTTTTAACTACAGCCCTATCCTGAAGAATCAATCTAATGGTATTGAATCAAGGTTAATTTTGAGATTTCTTAATACATGGAATTGTTTTATAAGGAATCTTAATCGAATAATTGTTTTAGCCAAGATTTGCACACCTAGCACATGTAATACAGTCATGTTAAAAATTATTTGGATATTGAAAGTCATTATTATTTTAAATGTCTATCACAGCATGTTGGAGTTCAAACTAATAATTTATGACTCAAAGTGCAGAGTTTCAGCTTAAATGTGTGGGTATATATGTCCATATAAAACTGTTTTATATACAGTCAAAGGTAGCAAATTTGATTTTGTATGGCCAAATCAATGATATGGTACATTTGTACAATACAGAACGCTCTGCAAACAAGAGAGAAATGCATTAAGAAGGGAAACAACTGCTTGTCATCCAAAGCATGCTGGAGGTAGTGTTGCGATGCTGGCGTCTGGAGAACTGGCAATGGAACTCACTTGTGTTTCTAAGTGATGTGACTGCTTACAGGAGACAGTAGGATAAAATCTAGTGTACATGCCTCTATTATTTGCCCAGATTTTACCAAATGACTAAAAACACAGTGAATAAACAATGATCTGATGATCTGAAGCATCTCAATACCTTTTTGAGGTATAGAAGTCATTTTCTGTAATAGTCAAAGCAATCTTATTGCAGGATGAAAGTAAAGGTAAATGCCCCAATCAAAAAACTGCAGTCAATGTGTAACATTTGGGCATCGTAGGCAGGCTGTGTGTGCAGTGTAGCTTTATTAGAATTAATCCAATACTCATAGTCTTCACTGGCATGGGTCAAAAACAGGCTTGCAGGTAAACACAAGGTAGATTCCTTTAGCCAAAAAACAGTAAAACAATCCAAAGAAACAGAGTTCAGCAAAATGGCCAAACAAAGGAACCTATGTGGCAATAGGCAGACGCAGGCATCGCAACAGAACATAGGGCTAGTGTAAGAACAGGATGAGGAGCTGGAACTGGAAGAGCAATTCGGGGAGCCTGCACAGGGAACAGGCTATTAAGAGGCAGTAGTTCAGAAAGCTGGCACAGATCAGGATGAATAGCCGGCCTAGGAGCTGCACAGGGGCCCACCTCTCCTCTGCTGTGAGCTCTGCACCTGCTGCGTAGGCACATTGGTATAGCCCCCCTCCGGTGCGCAAAGATCTCCGGAAGGACAGGCACTAAAGAGGTGTTGTTGGTGGTGGACTTGTGGGGTATCCTACTTGCTGAAACCTTAATTGGTGAAGTTTGTAGGCTGCATATATATATATATATATATATATATATATATATATATATATATATATATATATATATATATATATATATATATATATATATATGCATAAAAAAACAGGTAGGCATGTCCACAAAAGGCAGATCCATTTAGCTAAAACCAGTAAACAAATATCAAACAAAATGAAATTATTGTAATTCCTACCGTTTACCTGATTTGGATGGAAATATCCTCAAATTAAAGCTCAAACTGCACTTGAGCTCATATTTTTATTCAGTTACAGCTCTAAAATGCTTTAATCAATGTACAAATATTTATTACACTGACTGTATTTGCTGAGATACACACCCACAATAAATATCATGATATAGAAATACATACTGTATTATATATCATAAAGCAGCTGTGAATTATATAGTCATGTCCTGAATTGGTGTGCTGCAGATGGAGTGGTGAGGCTGGTGGATGGAGATAACCCATGGGAGGGCCGTCTGGAGGTGTATCACTCCGGAGACTGGGGCACGGTGTGTGATGATAACTGGACTGAGCTGCATGCACAGGTGGTGTGCAGACAGCTCGGATTCAGGTACTGTTCTTCAGCTGATAACTCTTGCATGATAATCACATTTTTATATTTACATAAATATTATGATTGATCTATTTGAATTTGCAATGGATATATACAGTATGCTATTAAGTGTGTACTCAGTATGCAACAACTCTTAATAATGTATTATCATTCATTTTATTGTGTGGACCAGAACATTTGTGGATGATAATGTTTGTAAGCCAGTTAGTGTTATGTAGTGTTATGTAGTATTATGTAGCGTTCATGTCATTCCAGATTTGTAATTCTATGTTATCATCGCACTGACTAAAGAAAGATGTCAAAATAGGAACTTGACAGGATACAGTAATGATGGAGCATTTCTATTGGTTCCCTGGTCATGATTTCTTTACCCAATGCAAAGGACAGCTGTCAGGTTAAGAAATGTATTATAATAATATGATAATAAATAATCATCTTCTTTGGACAGAGATGATATGGTAATATCTTTATATATGGTAATATCTTTATATATGTTCTTTTGAAATAGGGACCTGATTGAGCACTGTGGGCTATTTTTCAGAGCATAATATTTCAGTATATTTCAGTAAAAAACAAATATCATAAAGTCTAAGTGGAGCCTGTCCAATAGAAGACAAGGGCAGAGGCAGTCTTACCAGTATTACTGTTCTTACACTATTCTTATATTATATTACTATAAATATACTTTAACAAGAAATTAGATTTATACTAGTAATAATACAGCATCTTAACATGAGGTTATATATATATACAATGCCCACAAATGTATATATATAATTTAAAATTCATTATATACTAAATAACATTCATTATAAACTGTAGTAACATTCATTATATACAAAATAAGAGTGATTCGATGAATGTTGTATATATTAGTCCTCAGTAGAGTGAATGGGGTGACTGTGCCTGCAGGGGGGGTGCGGAGGTGACTCCCGCTGGTGTGTTTGGTGAGGGAGCAGGGTTGATCCTGCTGGACGACGTGCAGTGCGAGGGGACTGAGTCGTCTCTGCTGGAGTGTAAACACAGCGTGTGGGGACGACATGACTGCTCCCACAGTGAGGACGTGGGCATTCGCTGCCACAAAGCCGAGACCAACGAGGTGCCAGTGGTCTCAGAAACCACAGGTGGGTTTTCAACAATGCAACAATGTTTGTGTGTGTGTGTGTGTGTGTGTGTGTGTGTGTGTGTGTGTGTGTGTGTGTACGCATGTGGAAATGTTTGAACAGATTTAGATGTGTTAGTTTGATAAGTATGCTAATTTATAACTCCATGGTTACACACTGAGAGAGAAAAAAAGAAGCAGAGAGGGGCGAAGGGAGAAGAGAAAGGCAGAGAAATAGAAAGTGCGAAAGAGAGAGGTAGAAAAGAGAGAAATAATGGAGAGAATAAAAAGAGGAGAAAGGGGAGAGGAATACAAAGAAATAAAGAAAAAGGAGAAAGAGAGAGAAACAGAGAGAAAAGGGAGACAAAAAACTAAAAGTGCTAAAGAAAGATAGAAACGGGAAAGGAGCTGTGGAGGGGGCAGTGAGAGAAAAAAGGAAAGAGGGGAGAAAGAGAGAAAAAAGGAGCGAGAGGGACATAAAGAGGGTAGAAAAGGAGAGAGAGAAAGAAGGCATATAGTAAGACAGAAAGAAAAGAGAAAGCTTGGAAATGAGAGAAAGAGAGAGAAGATAAACAGGAGGGAGAGGAAAGAAAAAGAGAAAAGAGAGGCAGAGAAAAATATAGGGGTAGTGAGAGAGAAAGACAATAAGAGAAAAGAAAGGGGAAGGAGAAGAAAAAGAAGAAAGGGAGAGAGAAAAGAAAGGAAGAGAGAAAGAATAAAGTGAGAGAGAGAGAGAGAGAGATTGTTTATATGGGCTCCATTACATGCACCGTTATGTCCCCCTTTAAAATTCAGCAGGGATCTAAATGTCAGTGTGACTGTTGACTGTGGCCTAAAGGGCAGAATAAATACATACAGCATTTCAGTATCACGAGCGTTCTCTGTGTCGATAAAGATTTCTATTAGAATTTCAATAAAGCTGTTTGTGGTCCTGGGTGACCGCCGGCCTCCAGCTGACATTTGACTGTGTATCTGCACAACCTTATTTGCTGTTTTCACAATCAGTAAATCTCACTCTATCATTACACTCGACTGTGGAAAGTGTTTTTAGCGGCCTGACTTAAAAAAATACATGCGCTCATCATTATTTTAATGTGCTGATGTCATATTCAGAGCGTAGCCATAGGCTAGCCATATTTGAAACGCAAGCTGTTGGTGGAAGACAGTGTCACTAATTAACATTTTATGGGGGCTTCCTTTGTTATCTTATATGAACACATGTTCCCTTGGTTTGCATCTCCTCACTCATCATTGCACAGTCTGAGGGAAGAACTGCAATCATGAGATAATAATCTGCTTGATAAACAAACTGTTTACCTGAGTGTGACCCCTGAATGATTTTGGGTTCTCTCAGGTGTTCTGGTGCGGCTGGTGGGAGGTGAGAACAGGAAGGAGGGCAGAGTGGAGGTCTCCTTGAACGGAGAGTGGGGCAGCGTCTGTGATTCTGGCTGGAATGATGTCAATGCTGCTGTCGTCTGTAGACAACTGGGGTTTACGTAAGGATCTGCTTTCATGATATTCACTGGATCGAATATTTCTGTACACATTTAGCATCAACTCTGAATCATTTCATACATTTAATATTATAATGAATATATATATATATATATATATATATATATATATATATATATATATATATATATATATATATATATATATATATATATATATATAATAGTAATACCAATAATTACTAATTGTAAGTAGAGCTCATAGAATAGATCAATAGTGCAGATATAGTGCAGAGGTGTGCTTAATGAAGTCATTGGTCACATGATGGCAGGAAAAATTCTATGAACCTTCTGGAATTCCCTGGTTTTCTATATTAGTTGGTCTTCATCCAAGTTACAAATACAGACAAACGCAATGTGTTAAAGCTAATATCAAAGTTATACAATTATAATCTTCCATGTCTTTGTTGTGCACACCAATTAAACATTCACAGTGGTGGTGGAAAACCTAAGAGAACGCTCAAAGCTCAAGCAACAATAGCAACAATAATCTCAAGCAAGCGCTTCCAGGCCTACACAGTGTTTGAGAGGCAAAACTGGAACATAAGTCCTTAGAGAGGTTCTCTTGAGGTCACTTCCACAGCAGGTCTGGCTTTGACTGGGTCATTCCATAAGAATTCTTTTAAACTATTCTGTAGTGGATGTACTTAGATGTTTTGGGTTCTTGCTGCATTACCCAGGTTCTACTGAGCTTCAGCCAGCATACAGCCCCCAGACATAATCCTATATGCTTCTTTAATAAACTTGGGAATTCATTTTCTCTTGCACAGGCCCAGAGGCAGCACCACAGCCCTGAATCTGTACTTGCTCAGCATTACTTCACCGTTGAGGCATTGATGTTTTCATGTCTGTATACAGTGGCTTTTTACAACATGCATAGTGTTTTGTGTTCTTACCTAGTCATTTAAGCTTAGCTTCATTAGTCTACAAAATATTCCCCCATGGACTTCATGTCTGTTTATTTTTTTCATGGTCAAAGAAGCTCTAACACACACCTGCAGTCTGGTTTTGTTGATAGGAACCCAGGTTTGCTAAATCCTGGCTCCAGGTAGTTTAGTAAAGTTATTAGTCCAGGATTTTGCACACACTCCTGGGAAGGAAAATGGGCCAAGCCCCAGATAGCAAAACATTAAGCTTTCAATGGTTTTAACAGCAAATCGTTAAACAAAGAGATAAAGTTTTATAAAATATAAAAGAGATAAATATATTTTATAAAATATACTCTGTAGGGTCTAAACCTGACCAGACGCTGACCAGACCAAAACTATCACTCAACTTTGGGCCTTTTTTTTGCCTGGGAGCGCACTTTTCCAACCTGCACCATAAATGTTTAAATTATAATGATTTAATATGGACAAAGACGGTTCATTCTTCTATGTTATTATATTTAACAGTTTGTGTATGTTCTTTATGGTAACTTAGATGAAGAACAGACCATGTTTTAAGACCATTTTCTACATAAATGCAAGTAATTTCAAGGGGCTTCCATACGTTTCACTGCTATATATAATAATATTACATTTACAAGGTGAACCAACAAGGTAGGCGTGTCTAATAGAGTGGACAGTACATGTACACAGTGTTCAAAATCTCCTGCAACGTCATTGTGTTCACTTATACTTGTGCTGTGTACACAGTTGTACTACAGTGGTTAAAGCAAAGTACAGTGCAGAACACAGAAGTCAGTGCTATTCATTCAGTCATCTATATTTTGTTAAAACTACATACTCTTATAATATATAATAACACAACAAATGCATTTGAAAAATATATTTAACAAATACTTGTTTGGCCATTTTCATACATTGCAGAAATATATTTGGAATATATTTTTCCCCATATGGCAAAAATCCATCAGCCAATCGGTTTGTATATGTTTTAAGCACAATTACTGTTTATTTCATGTACCCTGTAGAAGTTATGTTAACTTATATTCACTCAAAAATCAACAAAACATGTCATTTGACCAGGACTGATCAAACTTTGCATTCGACTGTACATGGAAGGTAAAACTGAAAAAAGGTTACATCCACACAGTAATAGCACCTATTGATATAATCTTCATTCTTGTGAAAACGAAGCACATATCCATTTCTTCAGTGTAATAATTCTGAAAAAGTGATTTACTATGCACAATACTGGCTGCTTTGTAAGTCGTGCCGAGGGAGCCCTCTAGCACCGTTTTGCATATAAACACCGCCTGAAAAGCTGCTTATGGTGACTGATGACACACACATTTTAGCCTTTGGAGGTCTGAACGATGTGCTGTGCCAAGCCTGGCATATTCTTTTCATAAGAATGACTAATTCCAGTAGAAGAGAGAGGAAAGAAAGTATGAATTTTCTTCTCTTTGTGGCAGTGGAGTGTCCAAGGCGCGTCCAATGGGCTACTTTGGTGTTGGAAAAGGCCCAATCCACTTAGCCAACGTGAGGTGCACTGGCAAGGAGTCTTTCCTGGGAGAGTGTCCTGCTAAAGGACCGGACAGCCACGTGTGTAAGCACGGTCAGGACGCGGGAGTGGTGTGCGACTATGTACCGGAACCAGAGACGGACATCGCTATAGTGGGGACACACACCTGTGGCATAAGGGGCGGAGCCGAAAGACGCAGCAAACGTATCGTTGGAGGGTATAAATCTCTTAGGTGATTAATCAAATGTTCATTCTATTACTTTTACTCTGTTTTCACACTTTATCATTGGGTTAATTTTGAAGTGGTACGCAGACTGTTTCAGTGAGATGACCGCTGCTTGTTTACTTAACCCCTTCTGTGTGTGTGTGTGTGTCTGTGTGTGTGTGTGTCAGGGGGGACTGGCCATGGCAGGCCTCACTGTGGCTCAAGTCTCAGTCTAAAGGATCCCAGCCTCTGTGTGGGGCCACTCTCATCAACTCCTGCTGGCTGCTCACTGCTGCACACTGTTTCAAGCGGTAAGAGTGACACCTGCTGGATGTAAGCTGCATTGCATCACGTCATTCAAACACCAGACTTTTAAAATGAAAGATTAAAATGAGATATCTGAGAACCTATTAAAAGCACTCCAACAACCTCCACACGTTGTAAATACTCTTTAGGAATTGAACTTTAAGAAGGAAGCATTTAGAAATTCTAATGTTCTTTTAATCATTGAATTTAGTTGCACCAGTTACTGCAACATATGGGAGTAGGGGTGCACACAGCTTGTATGGTATCCCTACTACAGTAAACGCACTGAAAATAGAATGGGATGCTCTGGAGCAGCTGCACATGAGCCTATGGTCACCACACCCAATGCCAACCACCAGCTTTAGAGAGGTGTAAAGCCACAGCATTAGCCTGTGGAGCAGTGGAATCACATTCTTTGGAGCAACGATGTTCCAGTAAACACCTTTGATATGAGCTGGAGTCATGTTAGCCATCCAAAACTAATCATCCAACATCAGTACTTGATCTCCTCACAGCAGTGTTTCAGCATGGAAAGCCTTCCCAGAGGAGCAAAAACAGAACAAACTCCTTGTTAATACTATTAATTACATTAACAATCAGGTGTCTGGATACGTTTGGACATATAGTGTGTTTGACATACTCTGTGACACTTTTACAATCCAAATAATAACGCAGTGGTAAAATACAGATACAGAATCACTTTTAACTTAATAAATATTTTAAATGAAACACTGGGGCATGTATAGACCCATCATGTCATACAAATCAGCTGAGCAAGCTGCTATGTTAAATGTGAAGGGATTCTATATAGTGACATGATTGTTGAAGCCATTCAAGTAGAATAAGCTCAATTTTTCTTTTCACAAAGTAGAAGATTTTTTTTATATTTTAAGATTCATGAATATCCCATAGAGTTTCCTGTAGTGATTCACTATTTGCAGTGCAGTTAAGTCCAGCACTAGTGTCTAATCCATGTCAGGATATCTGTAAAACTAGTGTTTTGGTCACACATCACTCTCTGTTTCAGGTTTGGCACTGATGCGTCTCGCTATGTGGTGAAACTGGGTGACTATCACACAGAGGAGCAGGATGATTTTGAGCGTGTGCTCACTCCGGAGCATGTGGAGGTGCACAAGAAGTACAGCAGTGAGAACTGGGAGCATGATGTGGCTCTGATCCGGCTGAAGGGTGCTGAGGGGAAGTGTGTGTCCTTCAACCCCCACACCAACGCTGCCTGCCTGCCTGCGCCTGGCAGCAAGTGGGGCAAGAGACCTGCATCCTGCGTCATCACTGGCTGGGGCATGTCAGGTAAGATGTGCTTCACTTGGAAAGAATCAAGATCAGCTGTTCTGGAAAACTTTTTGGCATACGCTGCCTTTTAAAAGTTTGGAATCAATAGTTTCAACTATATAAAGTAGAAAAACAATGTAGCTGAAGATCCAGAAACAAAGCCTTTTAAAAGTGGTCATTTTAAACACACTTGTCTTTGAGGGAGTGGAGAAAATCAGGCTCCTCTTCATTCAGAAGATGTTGAAATATGTTTTAAATGATATGAGTGCATCCATCAGATGCATTTCTTCAGTATATGAAATTCTTCTGCGTAGAAGTTATGTGACTTTGTTTGGGGTGAAAAATAGCCAGATGTTGGTTTACATGCCTTTTTACACCCTGTGATTTGACCTTGCACTGAACAAGCTCTTTTGCCTTTTTGATGAGCTCATGAATAATTTGATTAGCGCTGCTGTGATTTGCTGGTTTACAGTGAGACGCTGCGATAGTCACAGACACAGAAGCAACATGTCTAGACAGACACAGGCAGGAGAATGAAATGGATGTTTAATATGCTCTAGCATTATACTATTGATTTAGCTCTGCTAATGTTAGTTACCTGGAGCTCGCTAGTAGCTAACATTACCTATACTAGCTGCTTGCTTTCGATTTCCACATCTTTCTTTAGTCTCTTCAGTTTTAAACGCTGAGTAACGCCGCTCGATGTTGATGAGCTTTGAGAAAAGAGTGAAATGTGCAGAGCAAACGAATATCTTTGCGTTAAAGTTAGCCAGGATCTTGTTAAATATGTGGGAGCTGAAGTTGGCTTCCTATTTACCAGCTTGTTCTGCAATGTATATACACTAGCGCACAAAAGTTTGGGATCACAGTGAAATGTTCTTGTTTTCAATGGAGTATCTTCTTCCTCAACACAACAATGGACTGACGGGTCTCTAAAGAAAGTTGTTTCTTTCTGGTCATTTTGAGTCGGTCAGCAAGCCATCAACTGCTGATGCTTCAGATACTAAACTAACCTAGAATGTTGTTCCCTTTCATATTCACTTATTAGTAGAATGTTTTTCAGCTGAGCATCACAATTGAGCAAGAGTGTCCTAACAACCAATTAGTCCAATAACATCCTTAACTTGGATTGGCGGCCGTACCAGGAGATTTAGACAGAGGACTGAGAATTACTGATAATAGGACTATATGCAAAATAAGCCTCTATACAAAAATAGGCTTTAATACAAACATTTTTATTCTTTAAAAATCATCTGATACACTTAAATTAATTGTGAAATGGACAATATTGTTTGTGAATTGCATGAAAATTCCATAAATTGCAGAGAGAGAGAGAGAGAGAGAGAGAGAAAGAGAGAGAGAAATTTTTTGATGAGTCTGAATGTATAATTAGCGAATGAAAGCAACCTCCAAAGTTAAATTTTGGAGGTCATAAAAAATATTTCTCTTTGAGAAGCTGAAAAGAAGTCAAACACAGAACGGAAGCTGTAATAGACACAACAGATGGCCCCAGTAAATAATGGCCATCATATTTAGTCGTTGAGGCATCTGTGTAATTTTTTTTTAATAATAACTTAATGGCTGTTTTGACTGGAAATGAAAGACATTACGTGTAAATGAACTTGTGCACAGCTCTATAAATAGCACATTACTTGAATCTTTTGAACAGTAGTGTATTTCTTTCTTCTCATTAACAGTGTTCTCTCTCTCTCTCAGACTCTGAGCATCCTCGCACGCTCCTCCAGGCCTGGGTCCCTCTCCTCCCCACTTGGCAGTGTAAGAAGCGCTATGGTGAGCGCTTCGTCAGCCATAGCATGCTGTGCGCGGGCAGCATGACCTCTGACCTCCGTCGCCAAGCCGACAGTTGCCAGGGTGACAGCGGGGGTCCTCTGGTGTGCCAGGGCGAGGGCGGCCGCTGGGTGCTCACGGGGGTCATCTCCTGGGGTCACGGGTGCGGCGACCCCTCCTACCCGGGCGTGTACGCGCGAGTTAGCCGCTACCTGCCGTGGATCGAGCAGGTCACACACAGCACGGCCCCCCTCCAGCACTGAACTGCTCAACATTAACCGAAGGACTCTAGAGATGGAGAAACAAAGAGCCGGAGAGTGGACTGGACACCATCCTTGCACTCTGCAGTAGCCCTGGAGCTTACTCTGTTCAATTCCGTCGTTTCTCTTATACCTGACATTGGCCCATAGCTTTTAGAGCTTCCCTGTTTCATAGCATTTAGTCTTTGCCTACACTCTGGAAAGCCGAGGTCACGCAGATGATGATGTGATGTGAAGTTTAGAGGGGTTGTAGGAGTTGTTTCTTTTACGTGGTGATCATGTAGTGCTGTGCGGAGGCCGCAGTGCATGTTAATGTATGTATCGTATTCAAAAGCCATTGTGTGCAGCCACCCCAGTTTTTATTGCATGGTAGAGAATGGCAGCGTCAGCTCAGTGTGAGCGGGTTTATTTCTTTCATGTGGGTATGTAGCTCCTGTAGTGAGTATAAGAGGAAGGGAGAATGCCCCCCCCCCTCCCCCCACCCTTTTTAACCCTTTGGCTGCTGATTACTGTTAACCCACTTGACTTACTGGACATACACGCTGACGTTCCGACTTTTCCTCACACAGGACTTTTCTCAGTGTTGTGACTTGCATTAGAGTTGCATTAGTGTAGAACAGTCATGAGATGTTGAGCTTGTTTTTAGATAGAGTTCAGACTTAGCTGTAGTGGTCTTTAAAGCCATTAATCTGCCATGAATGCCTCAAAACGTGTCCGAATCAGGCATTCAGACAGCCGCTGAATTAAAAAAGGACCCAGTATACTCTCCGCTCATGTTTCAACACATTATACTGCATTCCTGAAAACTGCAAGCTACAACAGAACTCAGTGTGCATTGTATTTTGTTTTGCGTAGGTGATATTTTAGACAGTGAGTTTAGATTTTAGTGTATTAGAACCATAATAGGGAATAGCCATAATTTATTTTATTCATTTAGCGTACCTGGTTTGTTTGTGACAACATTAAGCCATTAAACGTGTTGTTTTTTTGTTTGTTTTTTTAGAAGATAGCCAGAAATAGCAGGATAGGTTTTGTTTGTTGAATGGGGAAAAGCTGATTTCCCGGTATCAGTATTGCCTTCAAACTGTATCTCTTAACGTGTGGTAAGTAAGGAAACTTTGGGGAAAATAACTTTATTTTTACTGATTTCAGGTAGAGTCACTTTATTTTCTAACATGTCTTAATGCTACTTCTATTTGTCGTAGGGATTGTGCGTTAATCGTCCAGTAGATGGCGATATTGTGTTTTTTACTTGATGGAATTTCAGCTATTCTGTAGGTCCTGTGACGTATCAGTCTTATACAGTGTGCCCTTTGTTTTAAAATGAGACAGATATATGTACATACCATATCATCTACATCAGGACAACACGGTTTTGAGAAAAGGCAACGCAGTGACTTAGTTTTTGATTTTACATCAATTTGGGGAAAACAATGTGCATTTAAGGGCTGTATAAAATCTGATGATTTAATAATTAACAATTGGCTGCAAATAAACTGTAAATAAGGAATTGAACCGCAGCTATTCTTACCTTGCATCTTCTGTGCTCCACAAGCTTTCCTTACAAGGGATAATGGTCAGTGAACTTCGAGACTCGCTGTAAATATTTCCATCAAGGCATGTACCAGAGAGCAAGCAGTATTCTTTACCAATCGTTAAAAGTGGTGTCACTGCTGTGTTAATCTTTTCATTCTTCGAGGATGAGATTTATTCCTGGGCACAGTAGAAACATAGAACGCTAGCTTTACCGATATACTCTAAAAAAAAGTCTCTTATTAATTAATGAGCGATGGAAAAAAGAAATGTAAAAGCAGAGTTCAGTTTTATTAGTGCATCCTGGCTTTTGCCATAATAGAAAACATATTAATTTAGTCCAGTGATGAAATAGGCTTCCTAATGATTTCAATGATTTGACATTAAGCACTACCACTATGCACAACTAATTACAAAAAATGTAACCCTTGTGTAGGTCTGTGTACAGCTGCAGCTTCTGCAATTGCCCATACGTTCCATAGTGGAAACTTATTGAAGATCCGCTGTCGAAGCACCTTGTTCTCAGAGTATGACAGCTGGTCAAATAGCGGAGTGGTTTTTTTTCTGCTCTCTGTTAATTGACTTTACATGTTAAATCAGCTAGGATGGTGCCTGCTCTGATCTTAACAAGCCATGTCTGTGATCAGGCCCTCAGGAGACTGCTGACCACCACTGGGCCTCAAAAGTGCAACAGTAAAACAAAAAGGATCATTAGCTTCCTGACACACTGGGTGGGGGGGACTGGTTAATAATGTCAGCTGCATGTCATGCAAGCATCTGTTTCTCTGTGTTACCAATCATTTGGTCTTATGTCTAATTTCTGCCAGCTCTGTAAAAATGCTTTGGATATTTTCATGTGTGACAAGTGCCAAAATAAAATTTCTTCTCGTGGCATTTTTTCTCTGTGGGACTTTACTGAATTAAGTGAGTAATTATGACGTGCAAAGGTGATATCTGTTCCCGGTGAGACTGAAATGCCCTGTGTGTTTATGTGTGAAACACAACATGTGAAATGTAGAGTCTGTAACAGTCACTGAGAACAGAGCAGTAAGATTTCACTTTAAATGCATCATAAACCAACTGTTATGTTCAAACAACAGAAACTGTAATACATCTATATCTGTTTTAAACCTCTACCGATCAGAAGTTGTGTTTGTAAACGACCACACCAACAGATGGCGCCAAAAACGCAAGTTTTAATTAGCCCATCTTTAAAGAGCCCATATTATGGCAAATCTGATTTTTGTGATATGAGTTTGATGTGGCATATAAACACTGGCAAACAGTTTCAGAGCATACATTAGCACATAAACATGTATCTCCATTTTTATTTTTCAGTTGCGTTTACATAGTTTTAAAAAAATTCAGGACGGATTGTCCAATAGAAATGCTTCAAAATAGCTGGTTCCATTTACGTACATTAAACGTAAAGTTTATATTCTCTCCTGTAAAGTTTGGAGGTACTTGTTTTTTAGGATGATATATAGAAAGCCACAAAAATGCATGTTTCAATTTATTGTTACTGTAATATCACAAAAATTCACAGTTGTGTATATATTTAAATATAAATATTTTTTATATAAAGTGCTTTAGCTCTGGGGACGGCACGGTAGTGTTGTGGTTAGCACTGTCGCCTCACAGCAAGACGATCCGGGGTTCAGTTCCCTTGGAGTTCTGTGTGGAGTGTGTATGTTCTCTCCGTGCTTGAGTGGGTTTCCTCCAGGTACTCCAGTTTCCTCCCACAGTCCAAACACATGCATGATAGATTGTCCGTAGGTGTGTGTGTGTGTGTGTGTTTGTGAGTGAGTGTTAGCCATGCAATGGACTGGTGAACTGTCCATGGTGTACCCCGCCTTCACCCGATGATGCTGGGATTGGCTCCAGCCCCCATGACCCCGACTAGTGGGATTAAGCGGCAGATAATGGATGGATGGATAGTTTAGCTCTGCCCATTCACCTTAAAGTCATAAGGAGCGTTTCAGTTTCAGCCTGGACTGCTTTGTGGATACGAGCGGAAGAAAACAGCCTGATTATTATTCTGCTCTATAAAGGTGGGTAGGTCATGTGGGCACACAGAACTGAATTGATTAAATGAAATGCAAAACAACCCAGACTTTATAAGTGGAACTCAGGGGAATACATTTATATGATAGAGGCCTTTTGAAAGAGTATTGATTAGGGTTGATTAGATTTGTTCTTAATACCAAATTATTCAAATCACAAATGAGAGCATATATATATATATATATATATATATATATATATATATATATATATATATATATATATATATATATATATATATATATATATAGTGTAGCATCTGCACAGATGAAGATATGGACCATATGTAGCGTGTATATAGACGAATGCTCTTTAATTCTGATAACAGCAGCAGGAGAAACTACCAAAGCCTAGCACTTTCTGAGGCAGGACGACACAGCACAAGTAGAATCTAAACAATTTAAACTCTGAGTGGACAAACTCACACACAAAGCCCACTCACTATCCACAGACACAGTGTACTACTAATGAAGTAATTATATGAATAACAACAACATAAAATAAAAACACACGTCTCTTTCTTACACCTAAAGTGTGGCGCTTTCTGAGAGGCACTTTGTATGGCCACACCCAGTAAACACCTCAGAGCAGCATGGCCCTATGTAATCGCAATTATATGGATTATAAGGTTTATTCTCCTGAGATGTGTTTGCACAATGACAGTCCAATGCAGAGTATACTACCGTAGATTAGCATTCTGTAGTATTGTCTAGTGTTTATAGCAGAGCTGGTGAGGTCAGCAAGAAATTTATTTTAACCCCATGTCTCTTGCCCGGCAAGTGAACAGACATATAACTTAAATTAGCAATATTTTGATTTACAACATTCCAACATGAACTTAAACTATAGAACTTAACTGTTTTGACAGTGTTTCAAAGACATCTGTGTATTGTGTTGTAGAGATATTTATCAATGATTGCATGCTAGGCAGCCAGCCCCAGCCTGTGGTCTCATAAATATCAATTTGTACCTAAAGTGTGGAGCTGAATCAGTTCATCATGTGAGGATGAAGCAGTAGCGCATACTAAACTCTTGTTAATCATGTTGAGTGTTGTTCTGCTCCTGGTTAGAACGATTACTCTGTAAACAGAGTTATGTTGTGACAACCTCTTGACAACATACTGTTTTGGTGCCCACAACTTTATCATAACATGTAATTCCTTAAGCTGTGACAACGTTATCAGACAACATTGTGAGAATGTTGTGAGAAAGTTGTGAGAACAATGTTGCCATAACCTCCTAGAATCCTTCGTACTTTCCATTATATCTGCATGGAAATTTCTAACAGATAGTTATAATACCATAAATCAATGTTTTTAGTGGTGACGTTGTGACAACATTGTAAAAACCTTGATCTGACTATGGAAGAAGCAGTTGTAAGAACGTAAACAACACTGTAAGAAAGTGGAGAACATTGGGACAATGTTGTGTGTTTGGTGAACACAAGAGTAAACGCAGTGGATGAAGCTCTTGGCAAGCGACCAATGCTGCCCAAGAAACTACGTTCGGCAGCAAACAAAAGAAGTGACATCACAAAAGCAAAACAAGAGCTAACATTGCCGTTGCGTTCCAGCACTAGATAAAGTTTAATAGTGAATTGCAACGTTTCTTCTAGACTGGTAAGGAGTGAGAAGGGAGGAGGAGGGCGTGGTCTTATTATTATTTATTTTTTTGGTGATGTTGCCTCCTATTGTTTAGAGTATGAATTTCATCATCTCACACACTGCTCCTTTAAGTATGTTAGTGCTGACAATGTTATAATTTAATGTGTTAAATACTTTTTAAAAAAAACCTGATCTGAACCTTCTATATATATATATATATATATATATATATATATATATATATATATATATATATATATATATATATATATATATATATATATATATATATATATATATTGTTTTGTGTTTTGCACTGAGCTCCACAGAACACGAAGCATTTTTGGCTTTAGTGGTACCTTTTCCACCAAACCCTTCAGAAAATGTGTCACATACCTTCCCTTCAATTTCACTTTCGTTTTAAAAACACTATCTGATATATTATATAAATATATGTGGAGGAGATGTTAGTATAGTTTAGGTTGAAAGATTAAAAGGGGCTGCAGGATAAATAAAATAAAAAAAAGTCTATTAAGTTTGAACAGTTTCGCAGACCCTGTATGCGTGGGGGGGATTGTGGGTGTGGGACGGTGAGGTGAGGTGGGCTGGCTGAAGTAAACATCGAGCTGTGTGTGAACCCTCCTCCTCCCCTCAGTCCCACTGAAGATGGCGGAGAGAGGCTGGATGCGGACGAACGGCATCGCCAACTTGTGCTTTTAACCCGCGTCCACACGCGTACAGGAGCCGCTCGGGCTCCTCTGGAAGGGGGACTTTTATCTGGTGAGTAGACGGGGCCGTGTCGGACTGAGACGCATGCGTGAAATGTCCGCTTGTTTTGTTCCTGGAAGTGCAGCGATGGCACTCAGTCACTGCTCGGCTTCACTTCACTCACTGCGTGGAGCGTCGAGCTGAGGCGGCGGCAGTGGCAGTGGTGGTGGTGGGGGGATCTGAGGGGGCGTCGCTTTCGCCTCCAGCGGCTTGCTATTTGGATGATCGGTCGATGGTAGAGTGGGTGAACTTGCTCAGGTAGGCTCGAGAGGACGCGGTAAGAGATCTGGCGGGGGCTCTGAAGTAAAGGTTTTTTAAATGTTGGAAAGTTGAAGGAAATCAATCACCAGACTACCCGGAGCGGCTCGAGTGGAGGTTATGATTTTGTATGACGGCGTCTGTTACGAACTTGTGACGAACTCTTGGACGCGTGTGTGTATGTGTGTATGTGTGTGTGTGAGTTACTGCAGCTGCGTCGGATGTGATTGAATGACTGACTGTAGCTCTGACTGGCTGAACTCTGCGAGGTTGAGTGTGGAGTTTTACTTCCAGAGAGTCTAAATCCAGGCGTATAAACTGCTCAGCCTCACATCTCCCAGGTTGAAATCCGGCCACTTCATGCACATTTCCCCTCGTGATAATCAGCCAAACAATTAACTCTGTTTTAGCGCGCAATCTGTGCCAAAGTGTCAAGAGGCACTCAGAATACTTCTATTTTATCTGGACTGCAGCCATCACTCCAGGAATGGCATCTCTGCATGTAATTACCCAGTTTCTGGCATGGAGGATTAATTTAATTTGCTTTTTTGGCATTGTACTTTTATTTGATTTCCTCATGTTTGGCTATTCTAAGGACAAAGTGGAAATTAGAGTTTTTTTGAGAAATGTGGCTCTTAGCTGGGCTTCAGTAGGGCTGAACGATTGGGGGGGGGTATCTAGTTGTGATATTTATGACTAATATTGCGACTGCAATGTAACTTGCTATTATTTTCTATAAATTAACGTCCAGGCCCTTTTTTTGGGGCTTAGAAGACCAAAATATCTTTTTTTTTTTTTTACTTCAGACTGCCAGTATGACATGGTTGTGATACCACAAGTTTTTTTGTTTGTTTGTTTCTGATCTACTCCTCTAAAGGCTGTTTGTGAACTCTGTATTGAAAGTAGGGCTGTGTATTGGCAAGTACCTGACGATACGATACGTGTCGTGATACAGCGGTCACGATTCAATATATCGTGATATATTGCGATACTGCAAGCAAAGTGATATACTGCGATTTTTCAGATCCTACTATTAAAACACACCACTATATGAACATGTTTGCCAATGCTTATATTAGCTCTGCGTCCTTGTGCTGCTTGTTAATGTTGGAGTGGAGCTGAAAATGGATTACAACACTGCTATTTAGTGGTCAGAGGGTAAATACAGACAATGATACACAGTCTGCCAGGAATCTGTGTATTGATACTGTGTTTTTGAGATTCGATACAGTATCACGAAACAAAATATCCCGATATTCGATATTTTCGATATTTACTTACACTCCTAATTAAAAGGTGAAATTTCACCACTTAAAATTCCAGACAATGTTAATGTGGGCTGTAGTTTAAAAAATAATTGCCTTGTCTTAAATAGCAGTGTTAATGTAAAATCTTTCAGCAGTATTCTTCCGTATGACATCTGCTAGTGAGCAATGGGAAGTCCAGTCTAACTAATATAACAGTGTTTCTTGCATGAAGTGTTTCCTTTGTGTTTATACAGCTCTTGAAGAGAATACACTGGACAAATCTGAGCAGAAAAAAAACTCTTATGTTTAAAATGTAATTGCAAATGTCATTTCTTGGCGCACTATAGCTCCAACTCTGTAATTACAGCCAATGCCTATTGAAAGAGAGAAAGAGAGAGAGAAATAAAGGACCTTCTGCTTCTTTTTAGATGAGACTATTAAGGGCTCCCATTTGACTGAGAAATCCAATGAGTGCAGGGCCGAGTCCTGCCGATGAACACTGCTCATTGAGTGCTCTATTGATGCTCTAGATAACTCTGTGATAATTAAAAAGCGTTGCCGGCGGGCACCCTTCTCAAGGCTGTGATCCATCTCTCCAAAAACTTAATCAGCGGCCCAGAAAACTGGAACCATAGAAATTTGCACTGCGAGAATATAATTTCTCGTCCACCCTCAATTTGACAAACAAATGATGTGGATTAAGCAGGCAGACTCGTGTAATTACAAGCATGTAGCCTTTGAATGAGCTGCCCCAGTGCCTGTGACTGGGAGTGGAATGGTTGGGAGCTGTTTGTTTTCTTGCATGTTCTGGATGCTTGAAACGAAAGGTGCTTGTCAGATCTGGGCTGAATGAGTGAGGAATGTTGAACCTCCAGCCCATCTAATATAACAGTATTGGTAAGCTAAGCCTTTAAAGCTGAGGCAGGGGTTTGTTCACCAAGGCCACTGTTGCTGTTTCTATAAGCTGGAGATGAGGAGTAAGATTACAGTAAGATTCATGACATCATTTTTCGTTCTTTGGGGTTTGAAGGCTGTCATGCTAGTGAAACGTTATATTAGAAAAACAACTATAATGAATGATGAGCATACTTGTGCGAGAGCCCAGGGTAATTTGTTGTATTGATGGCTGCAGTTTACAATGGAATGTAGAACCAGTTTCAGAAAGAGTATCTTAACCTACTTCCTGCATACAGAACAGTGATTTACGATGAAACGATAAAGGAAAACATGATCTTTCTTTCTCACACGGGCAATTTAATGTGGGATGCTCAATTTAAATTTCGTTTACTTTGAATGAAACCGGCTGTCCTCCGCTCTTCTCAAAGCCTTTCTTCTTCTGAGCTGTTCGCTTGATATACGGGTGCAAGGACAGAGTTTTCTTGAGTGTTACTTTTTATTTAGAGTAATTTGTGTCATTTGATATCATATTATCTCTTTTTTTTATCGTGCATTGCAGAGATTCTCCTAAACCACCAACCTAGTTTACCTTTATTTTTTTTAAAGCTGACTATTCCCTCATATCACATCCCAGCATTTGTTTTATTTAGATTACTATTGTCATAATAAGTGACCACAGTGAAGACTAGGGCTGGGTATGTTCACTGATTTCCCGGACCGATTCAATCCCGATTCACAAGGTCTCAATTCAATTTCCAATTTGATTCGATTCAATAAGGGATATTTCAGTTGCAATAATATGTTTTGTTTGAATATGAAAAGAGATTTTCAGAAAACGAATGTGGTAAATGTACAAGAAACACTACTAGTACCCTAGTAACCTACCATTACTAAAAACATTAGTGTTTATATGTTTATATGGCGGATGTGGTGGTGGTGGGGCTGTAATGCTAATTTTAAAGATCAATCTCGGGTTTATACGAATCGATATCAGATTATGCAAATGAAGATCGATTTGAATAAAAAAATCTATTTTTTAAACACACCCCTAGTGAAGTTTTATTAAGCGATACTGGCGCCAATACCCTGAAGTTTATTCACTAAATGGCTGCACGTGTTTCTGCATTGTGGCAATTTTTATGTTTTCATAGCTCAGACTTTTTAATGTGCAGTCACTCCACCAGTAAATGGTTTTCTTTCAAGGTTATTATATCTTATTCAGGATAAGACATAAAAAAATACAACATATAAAAAGTGGAACACTATAACGATCAGGATTTATAGCCATATATCGAGCATTTAAGTCAGAGTTGGTATTGGTATCAGTACTCTGTATCGGCAGATACCTGAAAAGCTGGTATCGGTGTTGGTATCGGTAGGGAAAAAGTGGTATCGGCGCATCCCTAGTTTTATTATTTTGTTATTTCCCTCCAATAAAAAACTGGAGCTGAATTAAATTCTTAGGCCTATTTCTCTATCAGCATAGCCTTGGGATGCTATACGTGTTATACTGTTGAACATATGTCACAGAGTGGAGCTCAGTCTATTTGCGCTTACATCTGTGGGTTCGGGTGAAAGTCATGTGCATGGTCTAGAAGGTGAGTTGGAGGTCAGTGTGTTTGCAGTAACTGTCTTGCCACGCTGATCCCAGATGTGTTGTAATGTGTACACATGATTTAAGGTGCTTCCCAGAGGAATTTCGTTCTTGTATATTTTAAGCTTGCTTCATTAACCTTATGGGTGGCCACTATTGTGATCAAATTCATATAAGACGACTGATAAAGAATGGCTCCAACGGGACCATTAAAGCAGCGTTTGGTATATTAAGCATGGGGCATGAGCAGCATTTGGCTGTTTGACAGAATCTAATCTAATCTAATCTGGACAGGAGGGTGGTCTGTTTTGAGGAACAGAGCAGTGTTCCACGTCCACTGGCCAGTGGCTTCGGCGGCTGACAGGTTGAGGATGAGTGTGTTTGGCTGCAGCTCGGACCCAGCTCTTTGCAGTGGGTAGTGTGGAATGGATGGTGGCAATGTGAAAAGGAAGCAGCAGGGGGGCGGCTCCACGGGGAGCCAAGAGCTGTCTGGTCAGGGATCAAATTCTCGCGCTGTTGGCTAGCTCGCATCCATAATTCATGTGCTTTTTCACTTGTAGAGGAAAATGGAAAATGTGCTGTTTTTTCCCCCCCGACAAGCTCTTTCTCTCTCGCATCTCTTTTGTCCTCTTGTTTTGTCGAGCCATTTTCATAATAAGATCTCAGTGAAGGGCAAGCGTGCTTTGGTTAAACCCATAGGTTTCTCTTGTTTTGAGGCTTTTGGCTTTGAATGAAATCGAAGCTCGGAGTTAGGCGAGATGTTTGAGCTCATTCCTGCGGCGCTCTGTTGGCTTCTCGGTTCTGCCACTCTTGCCTAAGCTGGAGCTTTGCGAGAGCGTTTGTTCATAGCTCATACTGCCTGGTCATCCAGTGCCTTTTTTGGAATTCTTTTCTTCTTTATCGAAGCATTTACGCCTTTCTTTGTAGTCTTAGCCTCTTTGCTTTGATGTGCCAGATAAGACGAGATGTTCTGCTTTGAATAATGCAGAGATTGTTGGTTTTTTCCCTCTAAATCAGTTAACTCGAATGAATCAATTTTCTTTCAGTTCAACACCTTCACCTCACTGGAGAAATGGCTAAGGCTGCCTCTCTTGCTCAGCATGGGCTTTTATCTAATCGATTGCTCATCCAAGCTTGCTAGACAGATTGCTAAGACTCACACTGTTTCAGTATTGCATGCACACACACTCACACACACTGTTGGAGTGCCACTGTCATTGCCCACAGGTGCGCTCTTGCCAAGCTTCATAAAGAGCTCGAGCTCAGTCAGGCCTTTGTTTTGATTATGATTCAGAACAGCTGTTATTTTTCCAATTAAAATAGACATTTCTAAATGTTTATTTCACAGATACGTCAAAAAGACCCCAAAACGAATGGACGGCACTGTGTTCTACATGTTGTTAACATAAAATCAGAACCTCATTATTAAAATAAATATACATTCATTGACTTATAATGGACTGATTTGCTTGAAAGTGTGTAATGTGATGAGCTGTAACACACTGAGCCTAATTACCACCATGGGGGGTGGAATAGGTGTAGCACTTTGTTTAAGCTTAGTGATTTTTCTCTGGGTAATGTTCACTCATTCTGACAAGTCACTTACGTTGCGAACTGTGAGTCGTCAGGGGTTAACGCTTCAGTTTGATTGGCCAAAACACTGACCTGAAGGGAAAGTTACCATTTATTGATTGTTCTGCTGTTTCAGTATTGACACCAACATGTTTTCTTTTCCAGTGGTCGAAGGTAACGTTGTGCTTTCGTAGAAGCTAACTCGGGTCTCGGGTGTGCTGTTTATGGCTTCATCCTTCATTTTAAGAAAATGCTGCTGGCCTTAATTTCTTTTGAGGCTTATGTTTATTTATTTATTTGCTGTCTGCTCACATGGGTAGACACTATGAGTAAAATTGCTGCCCACTTCAGGTTAAGCCATTAATTTAGATGTGTCGTTCTAATATAACCAAAAAAAAAAATCACAATTAAAATATGACATTGAGTAATTGTTTCAGCCCTACATGACTCATTTTTCATTTATATATTTTTTCCGCTATAAGAAAGGATACAGTCTGCTGCTCTACAGTATATGAACAGCATGTGTTGTGTAGACCAATAGAAATGACCCTCATTCCTAGCTCTGTCATGGTTATGCAATTTTGGCTCACAGTTAATTGGCATATAAATAACTGCAGTTAACACATTTTCTTTTTTCATTCAGTGCTTACAATAATAATTTTTAATAATAATTTGTACTACTATATATAATGCTGCCCTGCTGTAGAGGTATCTGAGCCTCACCCCAAGCATTTTAATGCATGTTATGCCCTGACATGATGTGCAAAGGACAAATAAACTTGAAACTTGAACTTGAACGTGAAACTTGGAGCAATAAAAGTATAAACCTTAAGTGACCCCATTATCAGCTGTCTTGCTTCCTAACTGTTGATTCCTAGCAGCTGGTGACAGTAGAGTTTGATATCAGCAGAGCAACAGGAAGTACCAGAAGTACATTTGTTGTTGTTGTTGTTTTCCTGAGATCCATGACATGTCTTGATTAAATGTGTTTATTGTTTTTGTTTTTGCCTCAAACCAATTCGCATTCTGTTTATGAGGAAAGCATATCATTATGAAAGCTAACGACTGTGGAAGGTAATTGCACTCAGCTTAAATAATTGCCAGCAAGTCACAGAATTGCGAACCTCTGATTATATAATAATTGTGACCTGCTTACTCATAACATTAACATATATTATGTTAAAAGACATTTGGCAAATTTTTCCTTTCCTTAGGGCTGAAAGACATTGTTTTAATTTCAAAAGTCCAAATTTTAAAGAGCTGCACATTTTTATTATAGAAGACTATCAACAGTGTTGGCTAATTTTAAAGATTCATATTAAGATATTAGAAGGCACTTGTGTAGGTGTGACATCACAACCATCACAACTGACTAGTAGTCTGGCACAATCAATGTTATGATTTTAAAAGCTGAAAAGCTAATATTCAGTCTTCTTGGTCAAACAAACAGGCTTTGAAATAGATTAATAAGAAATAAGTGCATTGCAGTCACAGTATTGGTTTGAAAGAAGGAATCTCAGTTAGATGTTTTACCCAGTTTGGTCAGCTCTACTTCTAAGAATGTTATAGTTTCACTGGTTTTGTTGCGCCACGTATACAATATACAGTCATTATGTTGTGCATATATGCCTCTGCCTTTCCATCATTTCTCCCATTTACACCAGCACTGGGAGCTTTTAGATCATGGGCTGAGATGTCTTCTGCCTCATTAAAATGCATGAAATAGCATTTGTTTGTTTCATCACCCAGAGAAAATGTCCAGGAGAGGAAGAGGAGATGGACATATCTACACAAAGAATAAATCATAACTGCTTCTAAGATTCCTTTTTTCTGGCTTCTCATCTCTTCGTTTGTCACTTAATTAGTATCTAGTGTGACACTACTATCAGGCTCGAATGTCCATTAGCACCGAATATCAAGATGTACTTATCATGAGCTTGAGGGACGGGCTTTGTGTTAAAAAGCATATCATCACTACTAGCAAGATTTATTTTTGGTGTCCTATATTTATCTTTTCTGGTGGTCTGAAGCAGTGTTTGACTTGTTTTTTCCTTTCATTTAAAATGTGAGACATTTAACTTTTAGATTATTCTTTTAGTGTGCAACTTTTCTCATTATCATACAGTACCACACGTCCCAGGTATATAATTAGATTGAAGAGCTTTTTATGGCGATGTGGGAATCGTGAGCTAGAACTGAAATCTAGTGTGTCCTGTACAGTTCTACCAATGCAGATAGATATTTGTTTAAAACAAAATGTAGAATTTGGTAGGGGTGTGCCATATCGTATCATACACAATAATATCGCCAACATTTTTGAATATGGTGAACAATATTATACCCTGAAATATCGTGCCATATCACCCATCCCTAATTATCACATCAGGTACTACTTTTTTACTGTTTTTAGCAAAAGAAAAATTCACTCATTTCCTATTATATATCTACTAGAGACAGATTTTATCTGTTCAGTATTATTTATTTTACTTCAGTCCTGGATATGTGGAGATATTTGGAGTGTATTATTTAGTATTGTGACATTCTGGATCATTGACTTCTGTTACAATCTGATGAAAATTCTTGTATTTTTTAATATCTCAGGGCTGTGCCATATTATATCGTATGCAATAATAAAATGTAATTTTCATTTTGTTGCAGTAGTGTATCCTTTAAATATATTTTTTTAATTCAATGTTTTGTAATATTGCCAAGAGGATCGTTGTCGCAAAAATACCATGAAATATCGTGATATTATTGTAGAGGCATATCACCCACCCCTAGAATTTGGGACTAAATCTACTAAATTAGCATTATGAACAAATGTTACAGTTCTGGTGGAATTAATATAAAATAGATTTCAGTTTGAAATTTTGGTCAGATGTAAACATCTGTGCGATACCAATGTGTTCTTCTAACGACAGCAGAAGTCCTTTGCTGCCATGTATATATGTGTGTATGTATATGTGTGTATATATGTGTGTATGAAAAACGGGAATCTCTAAAATGTCAAAAACTGTACTTTCAATTCATTGACTAATAATGGACTGATTAGCTTGAAAGTGTGTAATGTGATGAGCTGTAACACACTGAGCTTAATTACCACCATGGGGGGTGGAATAGGTGTACCACTTTGTTTAAGCTGAGTGATTTTTCTCTGGGTAATGTTCACTCATTCTGACAAGTCACTTACGTTGCGAACTGTAAGTCAACAGGGGTTAACCAGATTTTTTTCCAAGCTATTTTGGAGCATTTCTATTGGTCCATTCATGGCGAAACTTTCACAATGTAAACGACAGTCGTTGTGTTCAAAGAATGAAACATAAAAATAAGCAAAAATTGAAATGCATGTTTTTCTTTGGACATATATATATTGCTGTCCAATAAAATAAATGTATCTCCAAAATAATTTTTAGTTTTTACAGTCTTTACTTTCAGTGTAATTCTATGGGACCAGCACTATTTTCATGCTACTTTAGAACATTTCTATTGGTCTATTCATTATTAAATTGTCACACTATGTAAATGGCAGGGGGGCGGGTGTATATATGTATGTGTTAGTGTAATTTCTGTCAAAGGAAAACCAAACAAATTGTTGACAAATTGTGTCAAAAATGATTGGACCAATAAAAATGCTTCAAAACTGCTTTGAACAAAATAACCTTTCTATAAACCTCCATTGAAAGTAAATCGTGTTTTCATCCTCTGCTGTAAAGATATAGTTTTGTAGATACCTGTTTGTATGTCTATTGATATCTGAGCCTCTGTACATATCCTCTCTCTTTCTTAAGTCATTCTGGACCGTGTTCTGGTCTTTTTTACTGTGAAAGTTTGATACAGTGAGCAGCTGCTGGCATTTTCAAGTATATCCCAGCAGCTACAAGGTTTTGCTCAGTCGCTGATGATGTACTTTCTTCTATTTGTAAAGAGCTGAATAACATTAGTTTATATTGCGTAGTTGCACTTAAGGTGCTTGTGTTTTGCCTTTCTATAACAACATGGTTATGTTTCATGTCCCGTGCAAATGTGTTTCCTGCCTCATGTTTCTCTCGTAAATTGGCCTGAATAATAGAACAGTCGTGAGAGAAGCTGTGAAATCCTTAAGTTATTACTTTGTCTCAGTTTTAGCTGTTCTAGCGTTGCTGATTTTAACAATCCCTTGTGATGTGACATTTGGCTTTGTCCAAAACATCGGTCTTTAGAAAGCTTAACCCGTTTTCTAGACGCCATTGTGCTGAGACAGAATTATATTTGGAGAGCTGCAGAAGCACATTTGTGTCAGTCAGCTCCCCTGGAACACTGCAGCCCTGTTTCAGTGCATTAATCGCTCTGCTTAGCACACGATACAAGCAAAATGGACCCGAAGATCGTACTAATGTTGTAGATTGGGGGGGGGTTTAGCCATTAACGTCTGCCGCTTAGTTGATCGCTCCTTTGTGGAACGCCTCACTTAGTTCCCTCTTTTTTAGTTTGCCTTAATGGATGCGTTTAATTGGACCCATGTAAAGAAATGGGATTGTGCCTTTGCCTTCTGCAGTTTGAATGGGTGCTTAATGGTGCTGCCTTCGGAGGAAGGAGCACCTGAAGCTATGAATATTTTGTTTTAATCTGTTACAGTTTAAAGGAACTCATACTTATTGTCCAGCAGCACTAGCCATTAATTATATAAGGAGAGAGAGAGAGCATGTTTTTACATACATTTGCATATTTGTAATGAAATTCAGTGTTATTAGTTAATGAGGTTTTTATATGAGTTTTGATGAACTAACTGCACTTGCCATGCATATTCTCAGTGGATTAATACCTAGTTTAGACGGTGTATGTGTGGTGCAGGTGTTGACTCTGGGAGAGCAGTAAGGTGTGTTCTTCTGCTCACATCACAGCTCCTTTTGGTGAAGAAAGCCGCTGAGAAAGGGTCTTTGTTTCATTATTTATTTTTTTTTTGCTTTGAACAAATACAGGATTGGCTCCTCGGCTTCTTGCTCATTCACAGGCATATGCGTGTGTAACGGGATACTTCACTCCTCTTTTGTATGTTGCTGCATTCAGAATGAGATTTCACCGCTGCCCTATGAGACCTGGGTTTAGTCAGGGGCTTTGTTGGAGCCCGATTGTGTAGAATATTTGCTTTGAACCAGAAGCAGGTGCTGGAATTTTAAAAGCAGAATGACTGAAATAGTCCTGTCGGAAGCTGTGACCAGGGAAAGGGAATCGATATGGTCCAGTATATGCATACGTTTTTGTATGACCCGGTTCCTCCCCCCCTCCAACAATTGCTACGGTACCTCTATCACAATAGCTAACTGTCTCTGGATGGTGTGAGCTGCAGCTGCATTGCATCCCTCTGGGCCTCCAAATCCCTGTATCTGAGCTTAGACAGTGTGAGAATCTCACGGTGAATACCTCTACAGGCCTGCGGGTCTCCTGGGGTCAGTCCTTTATGACCCGTAGTCCTACTGGCAGCAGAGATCACTGTTGGCAAAGTGAACATTGCATTATTAGAAAAATCCAGACCTCTGGTTTGAAACTTTTCTTCTTGCGTCCCAGCTGTGCAAGTGTCACAACGGTGGTCAGAGTCTGTCATTCAGCGCTTTTAATACTTCAGTAGCGCAAGAAGAGTGTTCAAAAGATCTGACGATTATTACAATGGGCAGGGATTATGTAACCCTCAATTCAGTCACGAATACAAAAAAAAAATCATGGGAACCGCATTTTTTAAAAGCCCACTGAAGGCATTCTGGGACCGCCTTCTCTATGAGGCATTTCAAGTTGAAGACGTGACCTTTTTCCTCATTTCTTGTAGCTGATCTGCTAAATGGATAATGAAGGCTCTGGTGAAAGACATTTCACCTAGTGTCTGTTACAGCTCTATTTTAAGCGCTGCGCTAACAGTCGTTTGTCCAGAAATGTAGTGATGTTTATCTCTCGTTTCATGGAGTTTAAAGAGTTGACCTTTGTTCAGGAAGGTACAAACAGTGGTTGAAAAGGTATTGAAGGTACCTTTAACTCTCAGGTTTACAGACAGTAGGGTCTCTGTATTCTCTTTTTTCCTTTTCTTTTTCTGGTGCTGACCTATTTACTTACCTAACATCTGAGTACTGAAAAGCCACAGTGATTTGGTGTGTAATTTAAGAGGGTAGCATGAAAAAACTAGATATGGGTTTTGTTAGGATTTTGCCAACACAGATACTTCTTATTGATACCAGTACTTCTCAGTACTGATGTTACTCTCCATGAGAAAAATGAAAAACATATACAAGATGTGAAAATATTAATAATAAAAAAGTTTAATGTTTGTGGTAATCTCACTTTAAAAGCAGTAACAACAATAATAATAAACGAATAAGCAATCCAAATGTAGTTACCCTTGGTTGTCAGTGAGGTTGTAAGAAAATATCGCAATATCACAATATCGAATATCGGCATATTGTTTGGTGATACTGTATCGATTCGCAAAAATACAGTTTCGATACCCAGACTCCTGGCAGATGGTGAATCATGTGTTGTGTTTAAACCTCTGACCACTAGATGGCAGTGTTGTAATCCATTTACAGCTCCACTCCACCATTAACAAGCAGCACAAGGGCGCAATGCTATTGTAAGCATTGATAAACCTGTTCATATAATGATGTGTTTTAATAGTAGTACTGAAAAAAAAGCTATACATCACTTTACTTGCAATATCTCAATATATTGTGATATACTGAATCGTGGCTGCTGTATACGTATTGTATCGCCAGGTTCATGTCAATACACAGCCCTAGTGGTCAGGACAGCTTAGACCATGTTTAAGCTTACGCTGCCTGACAGTTAGTGATTTATCTTATGCTTACTATCACATTTTAATGCTGTACAGACTCAGCTTAGTATTCCTGTGACTCCGCTGTTAAGCTGATGCTATCGAAATATCTTTATTTCTTTTAATAATTTTAATACTTTCTAACATTTTCTGTTATCTACTGGCGACCTGTATGAATTTTTCTCTTCTACCTTAAATGGGGCAACACCTGGGACGCCAGCATGTAAATGCTGCACTATTTAAGGTGGTGCAGGACATTCTGTCTTCAACTTTGTAGCTTAATGCTGGAAGCAATTTTGATGTAGTGAATTAAGCTATCAAAATATAATACCTATGGTTTATGTAGGAAACTACCTGTAAATGCGTGCTATGGTAGGACATTTGGACAAGGTAGACTAGGGCTACACTGAGGACCATTTTACTAAAGCAAACATGCTGCACTGCTTCAGATTAATAGAATGTTATATTTGTTTGAGGTTGCTGGTGTTGCTGTTTTAACATGTCTTGTATTTGAGCTGCATTATGATTCAATTGAATTAAGTCAGCCCCCACTTGTTTTATCCTTTTAGCCATTACTGGAGAGCACAGAATGAAGCTCGATATTCAAAATAATTAACATTGTCAAAGGCACGTGAGCACTTTCATCATACGAAGCAGACCTCCCCTCCCACTGATCCCATCCATCAGCCATTTGAAAATGCCCCCTGTGTAGAATAAATGCTCAATGCCCACCCCTAAACCTCAGCCCTAATCAAAAAACCCGAGAGCGGAGAGACTACCTCCTATTGTAGTCTAGGTTGGCTCATTGCCACATAACAAAAAAAAAAAAAAACTAAACTAAAAGTTAACTGAAAGTTAATTCCTTGGTTTATCTGAAAAACCTTCAGCAGGTCAGAACATCTTTAAAAAAGTCAGTGTAACTTAATCATGTGTCTTTTGGCTCTACAAACATGGCAGCGTTTCCAAGCTTCACTTTGACATTGACTCACATCTGCTACAGTTTGCTGTCTTTGGTCTTGCCAGTGCTCCGTGCAGTAGTAATAACTCTTCTACAAGCAGGAGCTGTTGTCAATGACAGGATGGAACGCTTGCCAACTCCAACCCAAGGCCAGGGTTATGGGAGGTCGTCCAACAGCCGTTTTTCTGTGGCGCTGTTCCACCGGGTCACTGCGATGAATCTGATTAAAACCTGACGGGAGTTGCTATAATGTGAAATACGCAAGGCTGGGCCTGAGCATTGCCCTGACAGCTGGGGGAGGATGAACACTGTTAAAACCTTTAACCCGTAGCGTCTGCTTTAGTTCAAGACTGTTTTTCCAGAGCCTATTTCTTACTTTGCTGTTCCAATTCCAATTCCGATACTGCAGAATTGGATGTCTGCTGATACAGATACCAATCTAATGTCATCTTTTTCCCTCTCTTAAACAACCAAGCTGTTAATAAGACATCTGTCTGGATAGACTTTGCTTACTAATGATATCTAAATTATATCAACTGGGGAACAAATGTTTTACTTCCCACAACAGCCCACAATATGACAATTATGCAGTCTTGCCGTTTCTGTTACATTTATTTATTTATTTATTTATTTTATTTATATTAGTCTCCACACTTTTTTTTTTGTTCTTCCAATATTCAATCCTCAGATTTTGTGAATTGAGTATACAACTGAGTATACAGTACTGTATAGACTCACCCTAAAAGGTATGTGCAGGACTGTTTTTTTTCTTTTCTTTTTTTATTTAGATTTTTGCTGATCCCACCAAAATTGGCAACATTTTAATGTTTTGACCTGTTCCTGCCCACAGTCCTGAACGAGTGGGGATAACAGTCATCATTTGCCCTATTCTATTCAGATATGTTTGCAGATATGTCTGCTGAATTAACTGAAAGTAGCTGCAATATGTCAGAATTGCCTTTAGTCGACTTAAATGTCTGGTATTGATCTTTCTTTACAGTGCTTTCCACAGCTGAGGCCAACTGACCATCTAAAGCTAGGTTTATACTTGAGGCATTGTAAGTGATGTGGTAGCACGGGACGTAATTGTGACACGTGTTGATCCCAAATCCTGTCACAACACAGGAAACTTACATTTCTTGCCGTTTATCCAATACTCTGTGCTCCATAATGAATGACTTTGAAGAAAGGTTTCTGCTTGATATTCAGATTTGATCATTTCCAGTCCTGCTTGTTAAAAAAAGAATGTTGGTATTGGACAGAGTTTACATTTAAATTACATTTCAACCAACATTATGGTGACATATTAATGGTACTCAGGAAGAGCAGCATGTTCAGGTGATGCTCGTCTTTTATTCACTCCATTGCATTATTCTAACCCTCTACAATGAAGTGTTACGTTTATCTGTACTTCTAATGCAAGTAATTTTAAATATAAATCTTTATTTTGTAATGTTTCTATGTTTAGTCTTGTGCATGACATTTATTGGATATCTCATTGTTCCCATATCAGTACACCCCTATTCCGCAGTATGTTGATAATCTGAATGTGTTTCTTAGAGTCCACACTTTAATATGCAGTCAGTCCCAGATTTGCATTTAACTTATTTCTGCAGTTGCTGCCTCCAGGAAGACCATTAACAGCATCTGCTGATACCCAGTACTGATAGGAATATGTGTGTGGAATGTGGAAATATATGTATAATTTTTTATTTGTGTGTGTGTGTGTGTGTTAAAGTTTTCTAGCTCAGTGTCTGGTGCCCAAACCAGTGAGGGAACAATGGTACCATTGATCCAGTGTGTGTGTGTACTGACTTATTGTCCCCTCAACTCCAGAGCTTAACCCCTCAGCCCAACTTGCTTCAGAGAGGGGGCATGTCTTAGGCATTAGAAGAATGGAGGCCATTGTCAACCCTTTTTAGGTGGATAAGTGCCTGCAGTGCACTTTTTTTTTGCACCTTTCTTTTCCTCACTCCGTGTCTCCTTTGTAAGAGACGGTCCACGGTGGCTGGTACCACACTGAAAATGTGCTGAATTAAAATTCACCATCTGTGGACCCTCATACTGTATATTATTAAATCATGGTGTTCTGTTAGGATGATGGACTGATATGTATTGTATTGTAAAACTAGACATCTTTTAGGCAGCCTTAGGGGATTCTGTAACTTTAATGCTTGTATATTGTATATTATTTGATGGCAGAGCCGGTTGCAGGGAAACCTTTGCATGGCCTTCGGATGTTTGTTCAGAGGAAAACGTCCAATGTACACACACAATGTACAGTGTAGGAGAAAATAAATAGAAAATGGCATTCAAAGCTCTGGAACATACCACAGCTCGCCTTGTGTACTGCTTTGTTGTGTAGTTTCTGGTTTAGATCATAAAATCACTAGATTAAGAAAGTGCCTCTACGTTTTCTTTTTCTAGACTGCAACAGAATCCAGAACTGTGGGCTTGAGAATCCCAAAGATGAGTTGTCTTATTCAAAACAAAAGAAGAAATAAAGGGTACTATATCAGGTTGAGCAATGGGATTCAAATGATTGTGCAAAGCTGCCTGTGTTAAATGAAGGACCCTGTTTAGTTTTCACCAAATCACATAATACTGTGAAATAATCTTATTATTACAGCTGAATTTCTTTATACAATCAAGATTGTCACTACTGTAAACCACTAAGAGCAATGGGCCAGACTCCTAACTATAATGATATGATATCCCTGTAATGATAAGTCGCTTTAGATAAGAGGCAGAGCTAGCAGAGCTAAACTTAACGTTCACTTTCTCACAAGCTCTGATGAACATTCTTCAAAAAACACACCAAGACTTTGTCCAACATGCGTTTTCAATAAGTCAGAGCCAATAAGCTCTTAAATATTTCATCTTTAAACTGTATACGTGTTCTTTATTTCAGTGGTTTGTGTGTTTATTTTTAATTGTATGCAATTTGGTAATATAAAATACTCCTAAACAATATGCAATCTTCTTCTTTTATTATTGTTATTAACAATAAATCATTTATAATAATACGAAAACAAATAAGTTTGAAGGACCTCCACATAATAAAAGGTTTTGGTATAGAACTTCTACATTATGTGAGTTTCTTTACACTAATTTTTATATATTGTCCGGTTTCAGCTGCTGCTCACCACGCCTCTTTTCTTCACCAGTTTGAATTATCTCATTTTACTCTCACACTATACCATCTTACAGACATTCAACTAACAAACCAGTAGTGATAATGTTGTTGTGTAACACTGAGAACTTTCTAGACTTCCTAATGTATTATCTTAGCATTAGCGAGTGCTAAAATAATTATTTTTAAATACTTTCATTTCCTCATCTGCAGTTGTGCCATGGACAGTGGGTATTGTTCTCTCTTTCACTAAAAGTATAATTGACAGTCCTGTTTTTTACCCAGGCTGGTAAACAATCTAATGCACACGGCTTAAGTTAGCCTCTTATCTACCAGCTTCTCGTGTCATTTCTCAAATTTTTTTTTTGGGTGCTACAGTTAACATTAGTTGGGCTGGTGACCGAATATTTCTGCTGCCCTATTTAAGGTAACATGGAAAGTTTGATCAGGATGCTGACAAATAAGAAGCTGACTTCAGCTTCTTGTCCACCAGAAGTGGTTAGCACTCATGTACAGGTTTTGGCTGACTGCAGCCAGACGTTGGCATCAAAATTGAGCTGTATTTCACTCTCTGGTGCAGCCGATGGCAGAGCAGTCCCCTTCATCAGCTCTTTGCTTCCACATGATGCTAGCGGCACTGCAGCGTGCACAGTACCTTTTCACAAAGGTGATTGTGAAGCCGTGGGGCGGCGTTATTCTAACAAGTCTCTACTTGTTGTAGGAAGGGGAACCTAATCTGAACGATTTGTTTAATCCCATGTTTTCTGATCTCGGCAGCCTACAGAAAACTGACTAGGTTGGTATGTGAGTTGGTAGGCTGTTTGACTGTATGAGCACACATATATGTCTCCTTTAAACAAATATCTAGCAAAACTGATATAATTCCAGTGTCATCTAGTGAAAATCCAAATGAGAAAAAAGTAATAATAATACTTCAAGGCCTCCAAATTTCAAATACAAAGTTCTATACACTTGGCAAGGCAGCAGACGTTCAGTTCCTGAAGGTTCGTCTCATGAAACTAGCTAGCTACTGGCACGGCATGTCACAAACATACTTACACTAATGCGTCTAAGTCCGAGGGGACTCTTGCCGTAAGCTTGCACCATTAATAATAATTGCAGGCTCGCAGTATGAGATCGAGTCTTTGTGGATATGTTGGAGAGTTAAACAGAAGGCAGCACCATGGGAGTGTGACTGCCCCACCATCGTTCTCTAGATGGGAAAATTCATGAGCTACCAGTGTGCTGATATTAAATGTTTACTGCTACAAAGGATCTACTCTACACTGGCATACCGAGACCTTTAGTTTATTAGAATACTGTTCAGCATAATAGTGGTTGAACAGGAAACTACATCCAAGGAGACTTACTCTATTGTTTGGGACAACAACTTCTCTTATTTGTGTGTTCTTACTGATTTTATTGGGCAGATTTTATTTTCAGCGCACAGCCAACAAGCCTCACATGGCTGATCAAAACATACTGCATGGCATTCTATCTGTGACCTCCCATACTTCTCCTTCCTGAGCTCTGAGTGCTGAATGCACCTGCTCCTCATGACTCATGAAGTCCATTTGCCCTTAGTTTGTGGATGTGATTTGGTATTGCGCTATTGGAAGTCTGTTCAAATTAAATAGTGTATGGGAAATGGATGGCTGTAGGAAGGACTTTCAGTCAGCCAGGTCTGATCTGTTTTCAGCCGGGTGACCTCATATGCTTTTAGGATGCTTTCCTTTAAAAGAAGTGTTTTTTATATTTTACATTAGTCATATTTAATTGTTTACCCAAGGTTTGCGTATGAGGTTTATGTGTCCTAAGCAGTTATAATAACATGTTTAATATAAACATTTTCTGACCTTTGGTTACTCTTGAGAATCACTATGTCTTTAAGAGTGATGTACAGCATTGTGTAGAAGTTTGAACAGATTATGTTTTGGTTTTCAAGGTGAACATGTTGACGAACTTAAGTGTGATCTTTTTCTTTCGTGCACAACGTCTGTTTATTTCGAGTTTATATAAAAGTAACATGTGCCATAACTTCTGCACAAATTACATTTAATGCTTGCTTATTCTCAGTGTGTTGTTATACTTTGTATATTTTGTATATATTTTTTATTTCTTTTATTTGTTATCTTTATCTATTGGTGAATGAAGGAGCAGCAAAGTAAGAATTTCATTGTACAGTGTAACTGTCTATTCTGCTGTACACATGACAATAAAACTCTTGAATCTTGAATCTTAAAGAAAATCAACAGTTATTGTTCTCTTAAATTAGAATTGGGTATTGTTTGAATTGTACGGATTACAATCCTGATTCTGCTTCTCAATTCTGGTTCCTATGGAGCCCAAGTTTTGATGCCAAATGTGTATATATATATAAAGAATATCTTCATTCTTTGGTGTATATATCTTTGGTATCTTTTAGCTGTGTTGTTCATGAATAGTAGCCTGTTATTGCCAAATCTATGGTTGTAGCATTATCAACATTGCCACTATTGTGTTGATTTTCTTTTTTTTTTTTTTTTTAAATGTCTACTGACTTAGTGTGGTGTCACTGGTCAAAGCAGTTTTGCTAACAGCTTTAATATTATGTTTCACTTTTCTACCTTGTATCAAACAAGCTTCAGTCACAAAAGTGTGCTTTGGTCATCTTCCTGCAAAAATGCCACTGTCTGTAGATACAATATAGCATTAAACTAATATTTGCTACCGTTTTAAAAGTGCTGTCTATGAAAATGATGGCAGTTTGACGACTGAGACCGTATCTAACCCTTCTTTTACATGTGCTGTCAATATTCCGTGGCACTCCTTTGTTTTCTCCCTGGTTAGTGTTCTCCTCGTTGTTAATGAGATGTGTGTATCACAGGCTGGCTGTACTGGATATTCCAGCAAGGTGCTAGTTCTGTCTGTGGAGCTGGTTAATGCAGCACTCGGGCTTGGCGAACATGTTCTGTCAAACACTGCACACTGCTGAAGCTCCGTGTCGCGCTGGTGCCTTAGCTGGTGTGATCTCAATTACAGCAGCAGTTTTCTGCTAATGCAGTCAATACTGTAAAAAATGAATACAAAATTAACAATCAGAAATGAATACAAAATCAACAATTTAAAAATGAATACAAAATCAACAATTTAAAAATGAATACAAAATCAACAATCAAAAATAAATATAAAATCAACAATCAAAAATGAATACAAAATCAACAATTTAAAAATGAATACAAAATCAACAATCAAAAATGAATACAAAATCAACAATCAAAAATGAGTACAAAATCAACAATCAAAAATGAATGCAAAATCAACAATTTAAAAATGAATACAAAATCAACAATTTAAAAATGAATACAAAATCAACAATCAAAAATGAATACAAAATCAACAATTTAAAAATGAATACAAAATCAACAATCAAAAATGAGTACAAAATCAACAATCAAAAATGAGTACAAAATCAACAATTTAAAAATGAATTCAAAATCAACAATCAAAAATGAGTACAAAATCAACAATCAAAAATGAATTCCAAATCAACAATCAAAAATGAATTCCAAATCAACAATCAAAAATGAATTCAAAATCAACAATCAAAAATGAGTACAAAATCAAAAATGATTACAGAATCAACAAAGAAGTGTTATTGACCTCTGTTCTTATTGACTATCCTGTTTTATAGCTCTTTCAAAAAGCAGTCCAACCTGAAACCTTCAACCTCCATACAAACAACCTCTGTATAACCTACATAACAATGGGTGGGGCTAAACCGCCATAGGCTGCAAAAGCATCACAAAAACTGTACAAAGCTTGTGCAGCTTTACTTTCTCAGAGAATTTGTATATTTTTAAATATTATGACCTCAAACTGTTTAACATGAATAAATAAAGGAAGGAATTGTCATTGATATGGACCCTTTTAAATGCTAATGCAAAGATTTAGAATGCATTTCATCAAATATACTCCGTCTTCAACTCAAAGTTATTTCTCTGTCTTTATTTGGAGAGCGAGGTGGTTTGCCATGAATTCTGTATTGCCTGTATTCTCCAGCTAATGATAGTGTAGCAGAGTGAGACCGGCGACTGAACAGGGACCACTGCCAACAAAGAGAGCTTTCTGCTGACAACCCCCTCATAAGCCTGGCTGCTTTCCCTGCTCTCATATTCTCCTTTTGTGTTTCCTCTTCTCATTTATATCCATCTCCTCTACCCACTCACAAAGTCCTTACTGGTCATTGTGTTCTCTAGCTTTGTCATTGGACAAAGTTTCACAAGATTCTTTGAACCTTAATTGACATTACAACTTCATGCACTTATCAAGATATCTATTTTTCATTTGTTCCACTCAGAATGAGTTTTGAGTGGGTTTTGCCGTTTTTAGCCACTTGCAGTTCTACCTTTTACAGATACCTTTATATATGTAAAGCCTATTAAGTCAATCTTTATTTATAAAGCACGTATTAAAGACTGTAGAAGCCGACCAAAGTGCTGTACAAGCCAAGAAAACTGCAAGTAATGTAAAAACAAAGAAATATAAACTATATACTAACCAAAAACTATCAATACAAAAACCTTAAAATAAAATTAAATGAAAAAATGAAATGAAAAATATTACCTGGACACTATTGCAATCACTAGTACAAGTCCCAATCACAGATTCGTTAAATAGGAACCTACAGTGCTTTTCTGATTTTCCTTTTGTTTGGTATTTTTGTGGGTTTGAAGTATGTGCAGAAACCACTGTTCTCAGCTAAAACACTTCTATTAGAAATTAGAACTCTTTTCTCTTTTACCTGCTGGCATCATCTTGTAACACAAGCAGTATTGGCTGCCCACTGACAAGCTTGGCACACCCTCACACAACACAGACACATACATGAAGTTTACCTTTTTATATATATATATATATATATATATATATATATATATATATATATATATATATATATATATATATATATATATGCTGCTTTGGTGGTGGAATAGAACAGAATAGAGTAGATGAGATGACCAATTAGAGCAAAACCGAAGCATGTGAATCTACTGTAGTAGACCAAAATAAAACTATGTATGTTACAAATGAGCCTGTGACACCTCACTTTACTACTTATTATATATATTAGTATAATCAGTTATTTACATTTCAGGAGATACTTCTCCGGAGGTAGTATATAACCTAAACTACTTGTTAAAATTTTTTATTGATATTGATATTGGACCTGATAGACCATTCAAAGTGTCATCATCCAATAAACAGCACTTAAAGCTTTCATATTTAGGAGAGAGAGAAGTAAATCAATGTCCACTTTTGCTTCAGATATGAAAAAAAACCCACAGGTGTTTCTGTCTCTCCTGTAGCTGTGAAGAAGCTGCTACTGAAAAAGATGTAATAGAAGGAAGATGTTTTGCAGATCAAACAAAGTAGCTGCTGGTGCTCTCAGTACAATGCACTGTCCACCCCAGAATTCAGACCCAAACATCACTGAATGTGTTTGAGATTGCTCGAATCATATAAGGCAGAAAAGGTAACCAACTTCTAAAACTGAGATGTGGAGTTGTAAAAAAAAAAAAAGTATTACTGCAACTGAAAGCGAGTCTCCTGAAAAGAATAGAGGCTGGTAAAGGATGAACACACTAAATAATGAAAGATATATAATATTTAATTGAGGCTTGTACATAATGTTGTGTTAAATATAAATGACTTCAGAAAAAAAGTCCACTCATTTGAGTGCGGGTGCGTGCATAGCATAAGCCCCTTCCCTTCCCACATGACTCTGATAGGAAGCACTCGACGCCTAGTTTTGATAATTAATGGTGGTTTCCATAAAAGACGGCAAATGAGACCCTCGGAGAAGACTGAGGGGCGTATTTACGATAGTTTTAAATGTTAATATGCTGTCAAACATTTCTTTTTTCATCTATTTTATATTATGCATTTGCTTCTGTTTAAACCTGTTATATCCCTAGTAGCAGGTGGTCCTAAAGATGCCCGCAAGCAGCGTCTCGATAAAGTATTCTATGATCTTCACTCCTGTGCAATTGATATAACATCCCCCACCGCCTGCCCGCAAGACTGGCGGCTTAACCATCAAACGCACTGCATCTGAAGCAAGCAAAGCACTTCTGTATGTACCAATTAACTTGTAGTGCACGAGACTTCAGTTCACAGTGACTAACACTAATCTAAATTAGATGTGTTCCATGAAAGCTCCAAATTTAGATCCGGCCGTCTTGAAGCAAAAAGTGAAAGTCGCAGTAGATGCCAGATGTTCATGCTGAAATATGAAGCTGCGCATGCAAAAGCCGCCTTCGGGGAACGTTTATGAGGAAGGATGCTTCAAGTAACCTTCATTATCCTCTGGTCCTTTTGCCTTCCTGCGTCCTGCTTGCTTGCTTGCTTGCTTTGCAGTAGAATCCTGAAGGTCATCTCTCTGTTTGCATCCACTAAATTTAAAGTGAGCCGTTATAGGTTGGGAACGTCAGCCTAGGGAGCTACAGGGGTTGAGCAATGTCTAATGGTGAGAACTGGGCTTTGTGCTGGGATTGACGCAGAGAACTTGTTAAGAAACGCTCCTCCTATCTAAGAGCTCACTAAGTCAGGGTGAATATTGAGGTAGACAGCCAGAGATTAATTATTCAGGATCTGCTATACCACGACAGTCGTTGTTGGCTATGGGCTTGCTGTGTCTTGATTTTTGGCTGTTCATGCTTTCATAAACAACGGAACATCTGCAGTCTGCCATCAATAAGCAATTGCAGTAATTTAAGCTGCAGCTGTTTCACATTCACACAAGAGATTAAGCCGTATAGGAATAGAGTATTCTGTTATTTGGGTCTCGGCAGGGGAAAACGGTTTTGCGAAGCATTGCACAGCGTTCTGTTATGAAAGACCAAACTCCTCAAATTGTTTTTATGCCTCTCGACTGTGTCTGTCTGCAGTTACGTTGGCAAAATATATGCTTCCAAGCAGGAGGAGAGATACTTATGCAATAAAATGATGTGTGAGTTGCTGTTGTAAACACACCACTGGCTGTTGGATTTGGGGTTATATTGTGTCTTGGTGACCAACTGCTGTGCTCAGGACTCCTGGTTTTCTTGTTTGTTAAAGAGCAGAGCACATCGGTGAAATTGCCTAGAAACAAATACCTGCAGACACTGCAGTCCCTGCTGAGAACTAGAGGTTTACAGAAAATAGAAAAATGTGTACCTCTAGCTAACCGCTCGTGTAAAACTATGGAACTGTGTCTTTGGCTTCTCTCTGTTGTGTCTCATTTAAAAATGAGTCTAGACTGAAGCACTCCTTATAATTTCAATGTGAGGGGGCAGGGTAAACTGCCCTAGACTCAATAGGTGGCTATATGTCATGGCAGTGGGTAATCGGGAGAGTCGGGAGAATTTCCAGTGTTCCGGTTGTATTTTGGGCTGCTTACTGCAAAATAATATATAAACTAATGCATAAAAGCATAAGACGCCTCCAACAAACTATAATTGTTTTCTTTTAAGAGTGTATGTAGGTCCTTCCCTATCTGCCTCTGGATCACGGGGGCATGGTTGCAGTTTCTTGCCCTCATTATTAAGTACATTCCATGACAGAGGCACATACACACATTGCTGCAAATAATAGAATTTTGTGTGGGTGTATATATGTATATGCAGATGTATAGATATGTAAATGTGTGTGTGTGTGTATGTATGTATGTCTATGTATCTATATATTTTTTTTTTTCTTCTTTTTTCTCTTTCATTAGTTTGTTTATTGAGTTGTTTATTTATTTATTCATATTATATTTATTTATTTTATCTTATTTATTGTTCTCCTTCCTTTAATCTTTCTCTTTTCTCTCTCTCCTCTTATTCCTCTCCTTCATTGCCTGTCAGGCCTGGCTGAATAAATAAATTAATAAAATAAAAATACAAACATTAACAAGAATAGGCTATAGAAACCTATAGAGCTGTTCTTGTAAAAGCAAATATGTTTGGCACATCAGTGCATTCGGATCACCATTCCGATAGCGAAAATTGCCAGACATGACAGGTTTTATATATATATATATATATATATATATATATATATATATATATATATATATATATATATATATATATATATATATATATATATATATATATATGAGTGTATGTTGTGATTTAAGAGTTAAACTAATGACCCCACCTTAAGTAATACAACCACTAGTTTGCTGATTCTAACTTGTACAGTGGATGGAGGTCAGGGCTGGGCATTACAATAAAATATGCTTTTCTTAACATATGTGTATGTTGTCAGTATGTACTGACTACCTGCATGCTTAATTTTAAAGAGAGCAAATTTAGTCCAGTTTAACTGAATTCAGTGCATCACGTTTTGGTAAATTAAACTAAAGTAAATACTACTGGTTCTTTTGTTCTCTATTCCAACTGATCAGATGTCTTAAAAATAAATATTATGACAGTGTTTTGTAAAGTAAAATTATATTACACATGTGTCGCTATATGTGTTATATTTTTGCTGCACAGTGATTGGATGAAGCGTAAGTTAGCTTTTTTATTCTTCTGGACGCTTGTTCATGTACTGCTGCAGGTTGAACAGAAATCCCAATAGGAAGCAAACATGAGCCTCGAGAGATAATCAAATTAGGCACAACAACATGGTGATGACTAACAGGCAGCGCCCCACAGAGTTTATTATTTTACTCTTTTTATAAACTGCAGAAAACCAGGGTCTGAGCAGGTGGGCAGAGGTAAATGTTGACAATGTAATTTAAGTTACTTAACGTTAGCGTTGCTTTTAGCGTACTGACTGTCATGATTGTCACATATAACACAAAGACTTTTAATTTATTGCTGTATAGCCACCTTGTTTAGCCACAGTGTTGTAAATAAATTATAAGGTATGAAAAGAACATACACATATTTTAGAAATTAGTGTGTGTGTGTGTGTGTGTACGTGTAAGAGAAATTCAGTTAAATGTGCATATAACTCCTGGTTTGAAAACTAGTCCCACTCCGGTCCAATCCCTAAAAAAAGAAAAAAAAGAAAATGATTTATTTATTTATTTATTTTTACCTGCGGTCTTTCCAAATGATTAGGCTTGTAATCATTGAGATTTTGAGCCGCTCTGTTTAGTCTGCATACCAGATGATTGAGTCATGTAACAGCAAATCCAGTCACCACAGACACTCTTCATGGCTGTCCTCCTCCTACGTCTCTGCAGTCTCCAGCTGTTGAGTTAATTGGTTTTTCCTTCTGCCCATAAAGAAAAGTAATAAGACTCCGGTTGGTATGAGCAGGACCCTCCAGCAGCTACTTGGTGAGGAAAAACTTAATTTTCCTCACTATTCCATCTCATTCCCCAGCTCACTGACTCCATCAAGAATCCAATTCGCTCTGTTTTCCCTTCCTCTCCTACCTCATTATCTTTACCCTTTTCCTACACATTTCTTAACATTAAGTCATCTTTTTTTTCTCTTTGTAGCTTCTGCCATCAATCAGAGCTGGGGTTTAATTGGAGGGAGTACACTGTTTGGTTGTTAAGAGATGCGCAAAGACATGCACGGAGCAGCAATAATGACTCAGTCTGCTAGTGCTTACAACAGATGTTAGCGCCCGAGCATCAGGGGCTTATTTAACACAAAGAAAAGACCTTTTTTTTCCCAGACTAGCTCCTGCTCAGGCAGCAAATCGCCCGAGGGGCTCCTCCCTCTAGTCATGCCTCGGCCCTCCCTGCCCCGTGCCGGGACATGTCAGCAGCAGGCGGCCTTTTGCGGAGCCCGTGCGCCGTCGCAGGCCGGTGTTGACAGATCGCACATTAGACACAAACTGTTTCATAATGAGTGACTAATGATAGACTGATGAAGTCACAGTGACAAGGTCTACGTGTAATTAGCGAGACAGTCAGTATGATCTTCAGCGTTTAGCAAGTTTGAGCCGGAGAGTGGAGAGAGAATGTACTTCAGGCTAACGAGGGCAGATATGCTGCTTGGATGTTTTTCCAAACCACTCAAGGTCTAATAATCAACATTCTGGATCTCTTTGGATGTCTCTGCTGGGTTTTTCTTCTTTTCCCCGGAATGAGTGAACCTAATTTAACAGCGTCTGCGGGATGGAGTACTCCCACACTTGTGTTCAGCCGCATCCATGGTGACCAGGGAATTTTGCCTTGGTGCTGTTACGGAATGACCTGGCGTGTTGGTTTTTGGAAGGACGACCTGAGGCTGGCATTTTAGGCCATACTTAAAAAAATTTCAAGTCTTTGTCTGATGTTAAAGAAGGGGAGGTGTTACGCTCGTCTTCCATTCTTCGTCTTTGCACGTTCAGTCACTCCACATGTTTTAGTTAGAGATGGAATGATCGTTTGGCTATGTATCGGTATCTGACGATTTTTAATCAAAATATGTGATCGCTGATCCACGATATTTCTACAATTTAGCTGATCCATGGCGTTAAACAAATGAGCTAAATTTCTGTATTTAACTCAAGCTCTTCATCCAGAAAGAGGAGAACCTCCTCCGGCCAGCTCCCTGCGATTCCTATCTGAACCACTAGGTGGAAATACACACCCTTTTATTTTCCACAGACTGACTAAAGCAGCGGCGTCGCGAGAAAAGCATGCACTGATAGAAAGCTTGTCGTCCATCTGGCAGTGTTTACCGTATATGACTCAGACTCATCCAAGTTTTTAAAATGTGTAAAGTCAGGGTGTCTCGTTGGAGAACCAAGACAAAGACATTTAACTCTACTAATCTGATACAGCACTGCACACGACTGAATACAGTGAGTATCAGCAATCAGCAGAGCTAGCACACACAGCTAACACAAAACAAACAACCCAGAACACCATACAGACCAGATCTGACCGGTACGAACAGAACAGCAGCAACAACAATTCAAGATCTACATGAGTTTAATGACTGCAGTTTTTACTGTATTTATTTAATTAGCTTTTTTAGTTTTAAATTAAGGGTCTAATTTTAATAATTGCAGTATTGGAGATATTTGTTTGATGTACTTTGTGTATTTACTGTTAATTTAGTTAAAAATATTATGCTGTTTCACATTAGCTGGTTAAAAATGGTAATAAACCAGTTTAGACCATGTTTCATGACTTGCTTGTGCTAATAACTACATGTAGCCCTGCTGTGGCATATAGCCCCGCCCTCTATTGGTATCGGCTATCAGCCGATCGCGCTGAAAGGTGATCGGCGATCGGAATCGGAAGCGCTGATCAGTCCATCTCTAGTTTTGGAAATGCCACATTTGCAACGAAGAACGTAGAGCCTTCTCTGAAACCTATCTTCACGTTGATTTTTGACCTGCTCTGTTAAGGAATCTGTTCTTCCGCTCCGTTGAATAATCATGCTTTCATTTTAGACATAAACAGGTCATAAATGATTAATTCAGTAGCTACGTCTTTGCTTTTCCTGCTTCTCAAGGTAGCGTTATGGCTGCACAGTGGCTTTTTGCAGTACCATACTAAAAAATTAGTTAATTTCCAAACGACCATTAAGTACATGTTATTCATATTTTATCATCGAGGAGATAAAAGAAGAAAATATGTGTTCGACAAAAAATTACGCTAGAGCTTTCAACAATAATACATCTATATTTTAGTTTTCACTGTATCCGCTCTTTACAGGGGTCTGGCTTTCAGTTTTGGGACAAAGCTTTTAAAGCGGAGCCATAGAAACTACATCTGGTTCTCACAATACAAGTAATTTGAAATACATCTAGGGATGGTGAGGTCTGGACACCCTATTATTCTAGAAACACCGGCAGCTTCTTAGTTTGCTTTACAGATTTCTGTTTTCCCAGAGGTATCTCCTGTCTGTGACAAATGTCAGCTTGAAGAAGTTCAATTCTACACAGCTTTACACTCTGTACCAAATTAACAATTTTTTGGGTTTAAATTTTCCAGACACAATCTATAGTTTTAGACAAAGTATTACAACCTGATTATTAAGGTATTCTTGATAGTTCTAGGGACATCTGAGGAGAGGTTGGCACTTAGCCCCAACAAACCCCAACAGCAGCTAGTATCCTATGCCATTATTGTAGTGAAGAAAATTCTATTAAGGGAGTGGAAAGGTACAGAGCTCCCATCTGCTAAAGTATGGTTAAAAGAAATGATAAAACTTCTACACCTGGAGGAAGTAAGGTTCATCCTAAATAATAGATGGGGGCAGTTCTATAAAATTTGACATCCCCTTTTACAGTATTTGGAAAGTAGTAATTATAAAGGTCATGTGACATCAGAATAAATAAAGTTATGTCTTGGGTGAAAGTCCCAGGGGGGTGTGGGGGCTGGGATTTGGGTGGGCGATGGGGTGGTGTATAGGTGTTTGTTTGTTTTAATAAATTTGTGAGGTTTGTTTTTGTTTTGTTTTTTCTTTTCCTTGGTGTATGGAAAATTTGGAAAAAAAACACTATATATTTGTATAGCAGATTGTATTATATTATCCTGCTTAATGAACAGATATTAATAAAGGTTTTCTTCAGTTCTTTTTTTTTTACTTAGTAATAGAAACTTCTTGACAGCTACACATCCTTTTAGACCCACAGTGCTGAGTCCTTCTCACTGTGAAGCAATGGACAGAAACACCTGTGCATCTTTTTCAGATCTGAAACAGGAGTAGAGCTTGAGTTTCTTCTTTCAAATGTTAAAACTTCACGTTTACGGTTTGTTAAAACTGAAAACAGTAGCAATACTGAGTATGTAGAAAACAGAGCACACTCTAATCTCTCTGTAATGCCTGAAAAGCCTAAACTTGGAGGTTTAGGGCGGGTTTGGCAGAACACGTCATACATCTTTACATATTCATGTCACATGCACAGTCTTCAAAATAAGACTTGATGTTTCGGCCAATTAACACTACTGATGACAACGTAACGACAAAATGTGTGTTTACATGCACTTAATCCGATAACTGGTGCACTTAATCCAAAGCTGACTGGTTTTGTCAGTGTCCGTGTTCAACTTCGAAAGTTGGGACTCGGTGTGAAATAGACTTTTACTCTGATCTGAGATCAGGTTTAAGTGAGTCCATATACATACACTCATTAGTAGGTCATTCATGTCCTCACACATCCTTGGAACATGCGTCCTTCACCAGGTTCTTTTACAATGGTCTTTAAATGCCCTCACAAATGTCAGGTAGATCTGCTTGTGGTGGTCTGAAGCCCAGAGCTGTTGTTAAAAATGTTCTATATGTTGCATGCAGTTGCATATTTCCACCAGAGAGGTCTCCAAATCTCCGAATCCTACAAGTCTTGCTTAAAGTACTGTTTACCCGTTGACTGTTGTGATAGTCTTGCATGGTTGTTCAAAGTCCCATTTTCTTGTACACGATAGTTGTTGTTGTTGGGTCTGGAAATGAAATCAGCGAATGATGGTCTCACGTTTGCCCAGTGTGTCTCTGCACTTCACAGCTGTAGTATTAGGTGATGCCTTGAGTAAATACGTGTCATTTGCTTGATAAAAGATAGAGCTGCGGTTTGATTTGGAGAACCTTCATACAACGTTCAGTGTTCATCAGCAACCTCTGTATTTGGTCAGTATGCAATTTCTGCAGTGTGGCAGTGACTCATTTTGTTTCACAACCTTCGCTGATAACATATGTGGTGTGCTGTCATGATGTCGTTCCTGATACTATTACATTACATTCAGTAATCTAAAACTGTAGCAGCAAGGAAACATCTCATTTCCTTTGCCCTACATACCGAGATTGGGACATTATGGCTGAGATATAGTGAGCATCTTTTTATTTTTTTATTTATTTTTTTTTCTTTCACTTTCCTCTCGTCCTCCTCCTCCTGTCTCCCTGGTCCTGCTGATTTAATGTGTTAAAAAAGGCAGATTTTGCCCCAGTCTGACAAACCGACAGGTGAAATAGCTTCAGCTAGGGAGATAAAAAAAAGGAGTCTGGTGTCTATTGCATTAGGTAGAGGTGCTGACAAGCATGTATCTCAGAATTTCAGCTTACAGTGAAGAGAGAGAGTGAGAGTGAGCGAAAGATAGATGGAAAGAGATTTAGAGATGCAGACAGAGATTTCTGACCTGGAGACAGAAGGAAAGGAAGAGAGAGGTAATAAGATTAAGTGGGATGAAATATAGAGGCATAGAGAAGGTGGAACAGATACGTATGCTTATCGATGCTGATGCTGATGCTGATCGATGCAGGATGGTGGCTTTACAGAAGAGAGAAAAGCACAATTTTACCATTAATGCACTTCAGTTTGCAGATTTCTTTTTTTAATGTCTTGTTTTATTTTGGACCTTTCATTTATTAAGACTTGCAGACATGTAAAGGGCAGCAGCAATTATCAAACAACGGCAAGTTAAAAAAAAATAGAGGGAAAAAGGATAAGTTTTAATATGAAAATTACTATTTATATATCTGGAAAGTAAAGAAAGAGACATAATTACTGTCTGACCAAGCCTGCAAGTGTATCCTCTGGCTGCTTGCTGCCTGCGAGTGTGCGTCCCTGGCCTTTAAAACACCACCTGATTCTCCTGCGTACGTACCAGCAGGATGCAAACCTTTCATTTAGTCGTCAGAACTGCTCAAATTAAATGGAAAGAAATTTGACTTTTCCTTACGCATGAAACGACAAGGACAAAACATGCACTCATGCATGAAATGAAACTGAGTTGAAATGAAGTGAAATGTGTAAAGTGTCCAGTGCGGAGCGTCTCTGGCCTGACTCGCTCCTGCTGCTGTGTGGACTGGGCTTTATGGCTCCCTCTGGCATCTCCCAGACTGACCTTCACTAAAGTGGATGGCTTAATGGGCTGTGAAGGACTCTAGTATAAGATGGAAGGAAGTGAGAAAGCGTTAAGTTGGCTGCGCCGTGTATTTATCAGGAGCCGCGAACCTTGAATCTGAAAGCAAGTCCACCCACTGCGGCACACATGGCTTTGTCCATAACTCTGTGTTTATAATTCTGTCTAAAGTGGAACGCGTGTCATAGCTTAAGTTAATGTCGTGGAATTAACAGGAACATGGTTTTGTGCAGTAAAAGTTTCCTTTGCTGCTTTCTGTATCTTAAGCTCTGCTGTTGAGTTTGGATAAGGCATCGGAATAATACACATTGAGGTATAAGGGATGCTTTTCCATCTGCCGTCAGCATATTTTCCAAAACCATCTTTAATTAAAATTCCTCTTTGGTTCTATGATTGCTAAGTAATTAGAACATTATATCATGATTATGTGTGTATATTATACTATATATATCTATATATATATTTTTAAGTATTAACAAGCATCCCTGCATCCTTTGAAGTCTTTGGCCTTGCAGTGTTCGATTGGGTAGTATGCAGAAAGTGTATATGTGTGAAGAATATAAACCTCTTGTTCATGCAGTATGTAAGACCATGCTTAGTTCTGACTCTGTGGTAATAATTGCGTATTATTAAATTATTAAATAGCCTCTGGAAAGGTTATTCAGTGTCTCTAGGAGAATAGACTATTGTGTATTACTCCAATGGCAATACGTTGGCCACTGGTGTCTAATCAGCAGCATAATTGGACTCTATTGAATGTATGACAGGTCGATTAGGTTGAGAGTCATGGACATATTGCGCTTGTGTGGGCTTTATGAGGAGTCCTGCTGCAGAGCTACCATATGAGCATTACAGTGCAGGTTTATGATTTGGGTCAAGTCCTTTTCCCTCCACCTCAAACAGTATACACTGAATATAATTCATTTCAGATCTGCAGGAGAACTAGACCACTGACACTGATAGCAGTAGTGGTCTACTTCCTTTCATGAACAGTTGCTTAGTGGGGCCCAAAGCTATAGCATAAGACCATCTTTACTTTTTAAGCTAAAATTCTGTACCAAGTGACATTGATGTCACAGAGACTTGTCTAGGCTGCCCCTGACATATGGATTCTCCACCGGAGGGAGCAAGCTTAAGCCTTCAGCCATATGGATACTTAATTTTACAGCACTGCGCAAGTCAGAGACCCCCCATTTATTGGATTTTTAGTCACAGCAGACACAAAGTGCAAGTTATTTCTTTTGCAGGAGATGTGTCTGATGTCATAAAGCCATTACTGAGAAAAGGAAATGGACAAATAAGTGCTGCTGGTGTTCCCAGAACAATGAACTGACCACCCCAAATTCCAGACCCAGTCATCACTGAACGTGTTTGGCATTTGGTAGTACTTGGATATGTGAGAGGCAGAAAACGCAGATTTCTTTGAAAAACTGACAGCAGGTCTCCTGAAAGGATAAAATAGCCTGTGGTAAGGTTCATACTTTTATTTTGGAGGTCTACTAGAATAAATTGTCATGCTTCAATTTTGCAAAACGCCCCTCGCCCCCTGATGTACATCTGTACTCATCCTCTGTCTCCTGATGAGCCTCTGATTGGTCAGCTCATTCAGTCTGGTCTGAATGGACAAACCCCGAAGCGGTTAAAAGTGGTCGTAGCACCATTCCACAAGTTCTGCTCCCACAAGCCAGTGAGGATTATGTTACAAGATGATGTCACTTTGTAACAGAAAAAGACAGCTGAGAAACGTGGTTTCTGTGGGAGAGAGTTTCTCATCTGGCATTCACTTCAGGCTTTATAACTTTGCAGACAGTTTACATACATAGAAAAATACATAACCCACCGAAGGAAAGGAGGAAAACACAGAAAAGCATATACTGTGTAATTTACTGTTAAGTACAAGTTTTCTATTTTTTCTGTTGCTGGAAAACGCATCTTGAGCTTAATGGCAGCTTTGACTGAAGCTTAAATAAATGAAGGGTTATCTCAGACTTGCGCAGTGATGTACCTTCTCAGAATCTATTTATAGTGCTTGTATTTTTATCAGTAGAACCAATACATTCAAAAGTAGTTTGCAGAAGTGGCTTCGGTTTTTGCTCACAGCTGTTCAGTTAGTGATGATCTGTAGACTCTTCCAGATATTTTTAGATACACAGTGTATCAAGACATTTCAAGATTTGCCATTTGGGTCACACAAACTGTATCAACAGCACAGCAGGGCAACCTTTTAAGAAGGCTAGGATTTTGATTTAATGCCAAACAGCAGAAGTGAACTATTGAAAAGTATTTCAGACTATTAAAAATATAAGATAGCAATATATAAGCAGTAAGTTTTTATTGTTTGGGCTGTTTGCTTATAATTAGTCAACAAAAATTGAATAGACTGCTTTTACTTGATGTACTATATCCTAATTTCAATATATTATTGATGATAAATTAGATAATGACAAAATGGGCAGCTACTTATTACATTGTAGTTTGATTTGTTGTTGTTGTTGTTATACACTGGTTCTTGTTAGCAGACTTGCTCTAGATTTTTCTTTTTGTGATGTAAGTAATTCAGTGTTCTAGAAATATTGAGAAATGTATAGAAATGTGAATCATGTTATTAACTGTGATAACAGTAACATATTGTTTTAAGGCCCTGAAGGTTCCAGGGCTTAACAGAGACATCTGTGTATGATTGAGTGGTCTGTAGAAGCTGTTGTTAGTTTGATGTGCAAGACAAAACGTTTGTCTTAACTCAAAGCTGTGGTCCAGCTTACCGTTTCGCAGCAGGGTAAAGCCGAACTTCTAAAACCGCACTGGGACAAGGGCCAGGCTCGCAGTGCACCCACGGGCTGGTGAAAGGAGTCTGGCTGCCCACAGGCTCGGTCAGCTCTGCGTTATAAGGGCCTCTTCAGAAGCTGGTCATGCCGTGGTGCCTCTCTGTTCTCATTAAGAGGCCTGTCAGTCAGCGCACTGCTGGACCTGTGCATGCTGGAGTGGGAGCTTACTCCACCATCACAGCCACATAATGACGCCCAGCATCATGAAGTGGGAAGAGGAATTAATGAATTGCAAATGTCTCCAAATTAATATGTTTAAAGGGGTGCAGCCGTCGCCCATAAATCTTCCGCCTCTGTGGCAGCGAGTAATTGCACCTCCTTTGCCCCCATTATTTAAGGTCGTATGGATGTGGGAGCATGAATATGGATCAAATCACAATATGGCTGAACCTTGCACCCTCTTGACTGACAGGCATGACTCGTGTGTTGAAATGCCACCCTTGACCTGTGTTTTCGTTCACCTTTAGCAGGCGTGCCGCTCAAGTGTGCGACTATTGTAATTTTGCTTGTAATGAAGTAGCTGCGGTGCTGATGGGGAGCACACTCGGTTCAGCGACACAGATTGGACACTGACATTGTGCAAACATTGTTTAAGAGTTAATAGTGCTTGATATGATGGGGTTGTTTTCAGCTTGAGGTATTTCTTTATTCTATTTTTTCTTGATGTCAATGTTTAAATCGAGAGAAACTGCAAAAATAATGAGTTAAAATTGATCTATTAATTACATTTACACACACGTGTGTATATATATATATACACACACACACACATACATATATATATATATATATATATATATATATATATATATGTGTGTATGTATGTGTGTGTGTGTGTGTGTGTGTGTATATATATATATATATATATATATATATATATATATATATATATATATATACAGAGTACCGATACCAACTCTGACTTAAATGCTCGATATATGGCTATAAATCCTGATATTTATAGTGTTCCACTTTTTATATGTTGTATTTTTTTATGTCTTATCCTGAATAAGATATAATAACCTTGAAAGAACACCATTTACTGGTTGAGTAACTGCACATTAAAAAGTTTGAGCTATGAAAAAATAAAAATTGCCGCAATGCAGAAACACGTGCAGCCATTTAGTGCATCTGTATCGGTGCAACACTAATAAATATATATATATATCACTTTAAAATTTCATTTCATGCACTTCATGCAATTTTCATGCAGTTCACAAACAGTATTGTTTATTTCACAATTCATATAAGTGTGTCAGATGATTTTTAAAGAATAAAAATGTTTGTATTAAAATCTATTTTTGTATAGATTTCTGTCTAAATCTCCTGGTACGGCCACCAATCCAAGTTAAGGATGTTATTGGACTAATTGGTTGTTAGGACACTCTAGCTCAATTGTGATGCACAGCTGAAAAACATTCTACTAATAAGTGAGTATAAAAGGGAACAACATTCTAGGTTAGTTTAGTATCTGAAGCATCAGCAGTTGATGTCTGACCGACTCAAAATGACCAGAAAGAAACAACTTGACCCGTCAGTCCATTGTTGTGTTAAGGAAGAAGATACTCCATTGAAAACAAGAACATTTCACTGTGATCCCACACTTTTTGACTGATATGGGAGTTGTGCTGTTTTTTTCTAAAGATTGCATAAAAAGTTTATCAAATGTTTGATAAACTGCATTAGCATTAAGAGGAAATATATGTAATTGATTTTATTGGGTTGCCAAGTTGAATAAATAAATGAATAAAATGAATAAATTGCTGGGATTTCAGCATAATAACCGAACATCTCCCAAATGTTCTTCTTTTAAGGTGTCCAGAGATCAAATCCATATTTGATTTGATTTGATTATTTCGAATGCTGGTTCACATTTGAGAATTTTTTTTATTTTTTTATAATATTTTAAGCTAAATGTGAATATATACATATAGAGCTTTGTGCAGTAAGGTGATTGTTTGCGATGTATTTTACATTGTATTAGTATACGTTACTTTTTTTTTTTTTTAAATCTAACCTCCTGGTCCAGCCGAGCCGTCTGTCAGTAAGTTTTTATCGCAATGCAGCCTAGAAACGAGGTCTAGATGCCTGAGCAATGTAAAAGAAGTGATTTTTAAACTTGGAGCGAAAGGCTGATGTTCAAGGCCTCTTTCATATCCAAGGGCAACAAACAAGACTTGTGTTTTTGTTTTTTTGCCTTAGTGCAAAACAAAGTCTGAACACTAGAGCAGTCATTAACCTGGCTTCTGCTCTGGGTTTGTGTGTGTGTGTACGCGCATGTGAGAGAGCGAGAGAAAGAGAGGTAGGGTGTGAGAGAGTGTGGGGGTGTGTCTAAACAGGAATCAAGCTAATCTTTCTTTCTGCTTCTGTAGGTGATGCCTTAGCCTTGGTCGCTGCTTCCTGGCACAGCAAAGGTAAGCCTCTAGAAAACATCTTTACTCTTTCTTTCATCGGAAATGAAGTCAGTTGTACCTTCCTGAGTAAATTCTGTTCTCTGAGGTGAGCGTCAGAATAAAAATACCCTGCTGTTCTGAGGAGGAGGTGGGGTTTTAGTGCTTAGTCTGTGATTCAGGATGGTGTAATAAGATTACAGAATATCAGATTCATCTTGTTTCCACAGGGGAAGTCTAGCAAATGCAGATATCTTTACAGAACTTTGCGGACCACTAAAACTAGGAAAAGCTGTGGCCGCTGCTGTTCTTATTTAAGGCTTACTGAATGATCACTTGCTACTTGGCAGGACGATTGCCTACTTCTGTCAGTCTACTGCCAAATAACTGGAACAATGAAAAACTCATCAGCTGCATTAGATTGAGCTCCTGATTGTCTGCAATCGATTGTCTATGGTATGTTGGTGAATTAAATTTGTATTCTTCATCCCGTGCTTGTGATGAGAGCTTGCTGAGGACGGCTGACAGCTCGCGCTTGTGCTCAGCAAAGTTTGTTAACGTTGACCTCTTGATAAGAAGCGTATTTGTCGGCGCAGCATTGCCGGGTTTAGGAGGTGGTGGAGCTGAGAGCTTGCGGGCTGGCAGGGAAAGAAGCTCAGCAAAGGAAGGAAATGACTTTTTGTGTTTGCCACCACTCTGGCTCTTCGCGCGAACGCTAAGACGTTTTCTGAAAAGTACTTAAAATCCGGGCCCTCCGAGCCAGTGTCAGCCACTACCGCTGTGCTTGTGTCAGCATTAAGCTCACTCCATTTAATACATACATCACAATCTTTCATAGGCCCACCTCGTCAGCGCCGTGAGGTTTTTAGATCATGAGCTGGGGAGAGTTCTGTCTCATTAAAATGGATGGAACAGAGCATGTTTGTTTTTTTTTCACCCAGAGAACAGGCTTGAGAGAGTAATGAAAGATGCAAGCAGAATAAATCCTGAGTGCTTCTTCTAAATCAAGAGCCTCCCCTCCCTCCCTCCCCCCGATTGCCTCTCTACATCTCTCACTCATTTCTCTCTCTCCATCTCTAGTGCAGTGTTGAGCCTCTAATACGGTGTTTTTACGTGAAACAAAGAAAAACAAGCCAGTGTTTATCAGTGAGCCTGTGCTTGTAATTAATTATTTTTCAATATGGAATTTGAATAAAGGTTTGAACAAGCAGGAGATCAGATGTCCAGATGTGTTTCTACACGCCCAGATGATTTGGTCTTAGAATGAATTTTTGGTTGAGCTCATGAATAATTTGATTAACTCTGCTCTGATGGGCTGGGTTACAGTGAGACCCTGTGATGATCACACAGAAGCAACATTTCGAAATAGACACAGCTCGGAAAATGAAACTGAATTTGTTTAGCTCTGCTAATGTTAGTTACTTAGGACTTGCTAGTAGCTCTCTTGCTTTTGATCTCAACATGAACACAAAGTAAAGTAAAATTGTTACTCACTATAAAACTTTCCCTTCACTTTGAATTAAAGTCATCCAGGATCCTGTTAAACATGTGGGAGCTGAAGTTGCTTCCTGGTCTCCAGCTTGTTTCGTGAATTGAACGCTCTACTTTAAATTGTGCTGGAGTTGTATTCTGGGTGTCTGTTTAATTTGCAGCCAGTAGAATGGAAGTACACGTGGTGCATTAACATTGACCCCAATGTAAAGGGCCGTTGGCACCATGAAGTTTATGTAAAATTATTATTACTAAATAAAGAATGAGCAATAATGAGCTGACAACACATATATTCTACTGTACTATATTAATATTATATCAGTTTATAACTTATTAATTAATGTAGAAAGACGGCAGCACATGCATTTACATGCAGTACATATTTGCTGACCAATAAAAAAACATATATCTCCAAAATGGCAAAAACAATCCTAACTTTCAATGTAGGTTAATGGAGCCAAAGGTTTGTAAGCTATTTTGGAGCATTTCTATTGGTGCGTTCATTATTAAAACTTCACACAATGTAAACAGCAGCTGCTGCGTTCAAATTATATATCTCCAAATAATATATCTATTATTTTTTGCATGTTTTTCTTTGGACAGCAATGAGATGTAGTTACTATACACTGTTTTATGCTGTTCACAGACTTTCTATACCATGTCTGAATCTGTTTGTATTGGTTCCATGTTCTAAATCATGTATACTCTGTACTGATGCTAAGGTACTTGAAAATAATCTGTTCAGTATTTACAGCCTTCTTGGTGTTGCTCACTGATTGTACTCTGACGTGGATTTGGACTGTTTCCTTTATCGGATTAAATCTCCTACTGTTGGTGCTGTGTCCATATGTGCGGAGTACTTGGTCTCAGCAGGGCCGGGAGGGGTTTCTGGCAGCCCTTCGAACTCCATTTGTGTACAGTGAATGACCTGACAGCACTTACAGGCTCCCTAGACTCACTCCTTCCCATCACCTTTTCCCCACCTCCGGAGGGAATCCAGCAGAGCGTCTCTGAGCAGAACCGGAATAAATGATGACTCCGCTGGGCATTGACACATCTGATGGAGACCCATTGCTCCACTGTGCCCACATTCACAAGGGGAGGAAGAGGCCAAGACAATAGGGCATCTGGATGTGTGTGTGTGTGTATAAGTGTGTTATTTGTTATCGAGAGGCTTGTGAGTGGGTACTGGCGAACACATGCTGTGTTGCTATGGTCCCGTCTTGTTATTTTAGACGGTTTTGTGTGGGTAGTAACATGCAGCATTTGTGTATTTGAAATCAGTTGAGTTATTTGCATTGTGTGTCATGTTCTGCAGGCTGGGGTAGGGGTAGCCAGTCCGTTCATTTACTCCCGCTGGTATCACTTTTTTTTTTTTTCTTCTCAGCAGAAACAATGGTCCAGGATTGGACGTCAGCAGGTTAAAAATAGCACCGTGGTTTGCATGAATCTCTCTTCTATCAGAGGTGCACTTAATGGAGTCCATTTGTAACACACACACATACACAGTCTGTAACTGTTTACTGTTATTCTGCTCCATGAAATACAAAAAAATTATTTATATATATATAGCCATCCAGGATCTGGTTGGTCAAATTCAAGCACTGTTTAATTTTGTATGCGGGTTTGTGTAGTGTTTACTCTTTTGTGGTCTCTGGAACTGGTACATTTATTCAGAAGATGGTTTTAGTAGTGAGAAATGTGAATTCAAGTGAGTGCCAGTGCTGGTGCGTGAGTGTACAATATTATTGCCATCACATCAAAACCTGTTCATTTCCTCCTCTCCCCCGTTTTCCTTTACGTAGCTGTTTGTGTATGTAAATGGTCTCCAAAGTTATAAAGCTCAAAGTACACACCAAAGTACAGCAGCCACTTTTCTCATCTGCTTGAAACACCTTGTCGCTATTTCAGCCCTTTTTGTCCGTTACATAGTGATGTCATCTTGTAACACAGTCATTATTGCCTGATTACGGGCACGCCCTTACACAACACATACAACAACTGCTTCAGTCTAGCTTCTGAAGGCACACTGCCGTCTACCTACTTTGTCTACATGATTTTCAGCCTCTTGGCTCTGGCTCAAACTGGTATGACCGAATCTGTGCCATTGTAAGCGTAGCCACAGCATGGTAGCAGGATGTAGGATTTAACTCTGGCAGTGGACCAATCAGAGCAGAATGGGCAAGCCAGTCAGGGCACACTCTGATCATCTGGAGGTGGGGCTTAAAGACACAGGGGTTCTCGCAGAGTGTTTCAGACAGATGGACAATACAGATTTACATTATGGAAAACAAATGTTGTGTTTTCGAATAATTGTAGCATGTAAATCTATTCTAGTAGAGCCCAAAAACTAAATTATGGATATAGAAAATGAACATAATACATCCCCTTATTTAAAAAATTACTTTGAGAGTTAGCCTGCATGGCTATCTGCGTTTCTTGCATAAATACTGCATTAATAGTAACTACTGTAAACGAGATGCTCAGATTTTGAGGTTCAGTTAAGGCAGCTGTTGAGCTGTGCTGGTTGAACGCGTGTTGTGTAGTCAGATGCAGACATCGGGCTCGTACAGAAAGCCAGGTATGTTCTAATGTGATCCTCTGAGCATGGCGTCAGTTTTCAGACATCAGACAAAATGGCTCCTGGTCTCAGAAAAAACACTGTTGTGTATCAGCTTTCATACAATTGGACATCAGCGAAACAGCATCAGTCTAGGTGGCGTCTGACTAAATGACCTTAAACAGTAAATGCTATTTTGTTGTTTATTACTATATTAATTTCAGCTTTACGGTCAAGATGACGGAGCACTGTAACCACAGAGAACTATGTCTGGTAGAAGAAACATCAAGACGTGGATATGCATTGAAAACTAATGAAAGTTACAAAAGGTAGTGAAACTATTGGCCTTTAGTTTAATATGAGGAGGAAAAAAACACTGACTTTACCATTGATGAGGAGGTGGCGGCCTGCTTTGACTTCATTTGGCATCAGAAGAACAACAATGCAGTTTATAAAGAAGGAATTTAAAATGTGATGTGTTGAGTCTCTACAAGCGGAGATCAGAACTATCCAGGCTGTGGTCTTTTCAGTGGTTCTTCATGGATGATAAAACTGCTGGACAGGACAGATAGTGATGCTTTTAAACGTTGGTGTGGGTGAAGGCTTTTCAGAGTGCACTGGACTGCAGTGACAACAAACAAATGCTCAAAGCCCAAGTAACCAACTGAAGCTTTTCAGTGATTATGCTTATGCTTAGAATAGTCAAATGTAAAAGAGGTAGTTGTTGACCAGTCTTGTACCAGAGGTGATGAGCACCACTCAGGATTGTGTTTGTTTATGCTGTACAGAAACAAACCTCTTCCACTCTATAACCATAACTTGCTTAAGGTCATGGACCTGCATTATGTATTTGTCTGGTACAGCCTCAGATATTGTGACTGAAGCACGTCCTGAGGGGTTTCTGAGGAAGATCCTGCATCAATAGTCTATACGCTGACGGTTATGTGTCTGGCGATAGAGCGAGAGTGAGAGAGAAAGAGCAGGAGAGGGAGTGTGTGTTCTGCGTTGTTTAAAACTCACATCAAGAGGTCTTTAATCTGACAGGCCGGCTTAGATACGGAATCTGTATGTTCTCTGTGATCTTTGTGCACGTGTGTGTGTGTTTATATGTATAGAGGAACTGTATGGGGGGAACAGAGGAAATGAGAGGAGAGTTAGGGAAGAGAAAGAAAGGGACAGTGGTGTGTGTGTGTGGGGGGGGTGTTAAGGCTCATTGAGGCTGACAAGCTGCAGCATGTTTTTCTCCTTTTTTCTTCTGTCTCTTTCATGCACACGCACACTCACACTCACACACTCTTGCTGACTGGGACTTTTTTTATTCACAGTTTGTGAACCTGCATGCATCATATTTCATTTTTGTCAAGGCTGGAACTGCAGTGCATACAGATTGTGTGTGTGTGTGTGTGTGTGTGTGTGTGTGTGTGTGTGTGTGTGTGTGTGTGTGTGTGTGTGTGTGTGTGTGTGTGTGTGTGTGTGTGTGTGTGTGTGAGAGAGACAAGAACAGTAATGGAGTTGTCTATGTGGCAACCTCCATTGTCATGATCTACTTTCTGTATAAGGCATAAAATATACACACTTGTGTGGGAATTTCAAGGTACCTCACGACTCAGGGTGCCAAGAAGGGCAACAACTAACAATTATTTCTATGATTGGTTAATCTCCTGCCAGGTTTAGTTTGTATTTATTTATTTATTTTTTAAGCTTAGTCGAATTTGTTATTGCTGGGTGCTTTGTTGAGATTTCGATGTTATATTGGCAACAAGCTACCCCTGCTGTGTCTAGACTTGTCCAGACTGGTTTTAATGCTGGTTACAGCAGATGTAGCCTATGTTTGGACTTCTGAAGCTTCTTACAGATACTCAGGCAAAATATTTTTTGTAGTCAACCATTAGTGCTTACGTTTAAAGCCTTATTCTGAATATTATTGGATTAGCACTTTGCGGCGGTGGTTGCTGCAATCTTACATAAGCCTGTGTTCACTATGGATTTGGACCTTTCGTGTCATATAAAACATTATAAAATCTCCAGATTCATGTGAGAATTGCAGTGCATCTAAGAATCAATTTTTTTTCCAACCTTTTTAATGCACACCTTCATCCCAGTCAAGCTGCCCCTCTTGTGTGTTTGGTAATTGGGTCCCCCCGGGGGCTCGTCTTTGGTTCTACCAGCACGTGCCCTGCTGGGGTCATAGTGGAAGAGATTGTGTGTAAAACGGTATTAGGAGGATCTGTAAGTCATCTGAGCAGTGGTAATGGCTTCTCTTCCATTGGAAGCCCCTCCGACAGCCTCTCCGTTTCCATCCTCACCGTGGCTCATGTTGGAGGTGAAACGGACCCTCTGGGCCTTAAAACTCCTCGAACCCACATGCTACACTTTCGCAGCCCCATCCCATCTAACAACTACTCCACTTCCCTCAGAGGAACCCTTGTCAGGATTTGTAACATTTGTATAATTCATTTTTTCTTCTCTCCCAAAATACACAGTATATGCAACTCACCATGAATTATAGATGCTCGTGGTTTTCCTAATGCGCTTTTGGCTTCAGTCTAACTGAAGAAGAAGGGATCGTTTCCATGCCACTGTCATTGAGCTTCCATTCTTCTGTCATGGAGCACTTGTAGCCCAGATTTCAGCATCAGATTTTTAAAGATGGATGTTGGTGTTGTTTTGTTAATTGCTTTAGTGGCATGAGACCACTGTATTTAGTCACATCTCCCTGAAGATTCTTTGAAGGCCATGTGTTCTCCTGCTCCCCTCCCCTTCCACGGCTCTTTCATTCAGTGATGGTGACTCTGTGTACCACCAGACTGCAAACATTCCATTCTGAGAGAGGTCTTATCAAATAGTACATTAATTCCTGTATTTGGGCGACACAGAATCATGTCAGTCGGGTGTTTTTGTCCGTACTCTACTGTGCAGAAGTCTCATGTACTTAAGCTCATTGTTTAAAACCCTTTATCTTAGCATACACAAATAATATAATACAAATAAGCGTAACTACAACAAGCATAAATACAATACAATATAAAGTAGCATGAATAGCTGGTTTTGAAAAAGTAGATAATATCTTATAAGACAGTTTGAAGAACAAAGTTTAGTTTCTTCTGGACACGCTAGTCATGCATTTTTTTTTCAGTCCTTCACCAGCAATCTTGATTTAGCTTAATGAAGTACAGAGTAGTTTAAGATGATAAATGCAAATAATACTGAACCATATCGTATCGTACACAATAATATCACCAACATTTTCGAATATCGTGAACAGTATTATACCCTGAAATATCGTGCCATGTCACCCATCCCTAATGATCACATCAGGTACTACTTTTTTACTGTTTTTAGCAAAAGAAAAATTCATACTTTTCTTATTTCCTATTATTTATCTAGTAGTGACAGATTTTATCTGTCCAGTATCATTCACTTTACTTCAGTTCTGGATATATGGAGATATTTGGAGTGCATTATTTAGTATCATGACATTCTGGATCATTGACTTCTGTTACAATCTGATGAAAATTCTTGTATTTTTTAATATCTCAGTTAGGGGTGTGCCATATCATATGCAATAATAAAATTTAATTTTCATTTTGTTCCAGTAGTATACTTGATTTTTTTTTTATTCAATGTTTTGTCAGATCGCCAAGAGTATCATTATCTCAAAAATACCATGAAATATCGTGATATTATTGTAGGGCCATATCGCCCACCTCTATACTGGATTTGCACACATTGTTGTGGTTTAAAAAAAGTATTGTTTATTCCAAATATAAAAATAAACAGCAAAACATCCTGTTCTGATTGTTTTCTGTGATGTTACAAGAACTTGAGATGTCCCCCTTTGTCCCCCTGTTTATCCTATAAGAAATTAGCCCTCTGCTTCACTACTGCTTTTTGAGGGAGGCACAGTGTAGGCAGCCATTCAGAATTGAGGTGATTTACATATATCAGTCCTAAGGGCACAGTAACAAAACAACCCTGTTTAATTCTGAGTGATAAACCCCAAAAATGTGATCTAGATGGATCTCTGGGGGAAACTAAAATATCTTGTAAGGCAAAATGTAAGACTTGATCCAGACAATAAAAATGGACTTAACAGAATAAATACTTAATTGAACTATTGCTACAAATAATGATTTGTCTTCAGTAGTACAATGCTGCTTATGGAGACAGCATAGCAAAGCTCCCAAAGTAATCAAACAAGCTGTTCTCTTTACCCTAGTCTAGAGAGATATATTTAGGACTGACAACGTTGATGAAAGGAAGCTGCAGACCATTGTATAGTCTTGTAGATCTTCCTCATTAGGGCTTACTGTGTCCTTGTTGTAGCATGTGAGGAATATTGTCTTGTACCTCAAACGTTTAATATTAGAACAACATGTTCTCATTAATTTGGCCGTCCTTGTACAAGAAAGCTATGAAACGTTTATTTTTGGTGATTTTGTTTAACAGCCCTGTCTAAATAAGCGATTTGCTGACGAAGACATCACCACTTGCTTAGTTTCAGGCTTCAAAAGAATTTCCCTAATAATGTGTAACAGAGCATGTTGCAAGAAATGCATGTTATATACAATATACAAAATAAATATCATACATAGTGACATTGTGATGGCTTATATTCATCAATGGCATTGGCAATGTCTGCCCTGAACCTACGGCTTCTTTCTTTTTTTTTTGTTTACCCGTCAGATACTCCTGTGGTATGTTAAGCATCCTTATGAGAAATTGTTGCTATGGAGGCTGTGAAGGCCAGAGAAAGCTGTGAATATGATATTGATCTGCTGCCTGCTCTCTTATCCAACTCATTAGGGCTGCCATGTTAAGTGAATCTGGAGCATTCAGCCTCGTTGGCTTAGGCAGAGGGAGGCAGCCTCTTTCCTCTCATTGACCAGCTGCTGATAGCGTCTGCTCCTGGATTAGTCCTGTTTATGATCAGAGCCTTGAAAGGAGAGGCTCTATTTTGGTCTGATATTAAATAAGTCTATTAATTTGTCTCCTGTTAGTCTCATAGTTTGAAAGATTAATGTTGGCTTATTTAAAGGCCCAGAGAACAGAGTAACATACAAAACATGTTTGTATGATAGTAATCTTGAGTGTTAAATTAAAGGTCCAGCAAAGCCTGAATGAAAAACAGAACAATAGAACATCTTTATATATAAAAAAAATGATTAAAACAGAAATAACTGGTGTGAGAACTGTGTGGGTCTGACTAATAATAAGGCTTGATTGATAGCTCTCTGTCTAGGACTCCCAGCTTGCTCCACCAGTCATACAGAGCTACAGTGTCCAGCTTTTATGTGAGGGTTTCTGTTGCAGACAGACAGATGATGCAATGTATGAATGAAGGAACAGATGAGTAGACGTGCCAACAGACGAACAAACAAACAGACGAAGTAATGTATTAATAAAGGAAAGGACAATTTTGCGTAGATGAACGAATGGCCAGTGTTGTATAGGGCTGTGTATTGGCAAGAACCTGGCGATACAATACGTATCATGATACAGCAGTCACGATTCAGTATATCGCGATATATTGTGATACTGCAAACAAAGTGATATACTGTTATTTTTCAAATCTTACTATTAAAACACATCACTGTATGAACAGGTTTGCCAATGCTTACAATAGCATTGCGCCCTTGTGCTGCTTGTTAATGTTGGAGTGAAGCTGAAAATGGATTACAACATCTAGTGGACAGAGGTTTAAATGCTAGGTAAACATTTGTGCGGTGATGTTTCGATCCAGGAAGTTTGGGGTCATTTCGGGAAAAATGCACAGATCCTTTATCCTGTTCCAATCAGCCAGCTGATTCACACAGAGATTACTCTACTGTACCATCGCTGGTAAAACTAGTCAAAAAAAGCTCAAATAGGGCTTAAGTAAACCTTTGTTAGCCTAATTTGAGTCCTGCCTACATCTCACAAGTTATATCACTTCTTTCAATAGCAGTTAATAGTAAAATGAAAAAATGTTTTTGTGTTTTTCTCTTTTTTGTTTTCTGTTCCATATGTGCTGCTGTGAGGACGTCTACACAGCGGCCGTCCTGCTCCAGTCAGGGCTCAAACACTGTTTACATCCGTCACCTAAACTTAGCCCTCATGATCCGTTGATTTTCCGCCCAAAGCTCTCTAAATATTTGTGCAAGTATTACCACAATTTTAAAGCATCTTAGAGAGCACTGCATGTGGAGAAGGTCTTTGGGAATATTTCAGGCGCATCCCTGGCTCTTTTTTTCTCTTAGCCCATAGATGGAGGTCCTTTTAATGTGGTCCATCGGTGTGAACCTGTGGTCTTATTGAAGTGTTTAGTGACTTTTTAATACACCAACTAAACAACCAGGGCTGTGTATGATGCTTCTTTGAAATATAATCATCAAGACATTTTGGGAAATTAAAAAAAAAATTTTTAGTCTTATGTATTTTGTTATTGTGACATAATGGTCAAATATATAGACTTTTTTTTTTTTTTAGTAATTAGTGGTATATCTTTTGGATGCAGCATATTAAACCTAACCAAGTCATTCTAGTGGGATATATTTAAGACGAACAACATTGTTTAAAGGAAGCTGTAAAGACTTACAGTGCCCTTCTTGTAGCATGTGAACAAAATTGCCTTGTAGTACAAGCGTATAATGTGAAAATGCAACGTTCCCATTAGCTTGGCTGTCCTCATCTGAGAAAGCTATAAAATATTTATTTTTGGTGATTTATTTAGCCCAGCCCTAAGAACAAACTGATCCAGCTCCTCCACTCCTGGCTGAGCTTTTTTTTCCTGCTGAGTTGCTTATAGAATTTCTGTGAAACGTCTCGGTACTGTATGTTACAGAACTGTATGTTAGATGCCATTCCTTCTTTTGGGGACTCATTTGGTCTAAGTCCAAGTAGACCAGGTGCTGAAGCAACATAACAAAAGAAATCAGCAATAAGCTGTTTGCAGCGGTCAAGTTGAGCTCATTCCACTGACAGCTGGCCAGGAGTGGCGGGTAGATATGTTGTTGGTGCCTCTCAGCATTTAATCAGAAGTTTATTTCCTCTAAGAGAACATGTAGATTATCAGGTGTACCAGTTGTTGTTATTATACCTGTTTTCCTTTTTAGTAAGTAAGTTTAGTGAGTTCAGTAACAATAAGCAGCCCCAAAGTTGCTAGAATCTGACATACTATAATACTATTTTCTTCCTTAGCAGCTTTTTTTTTTTTTAAACTAGCCTGTACTTCCAAACCTGGCAACCCTGACGGCAAATACATGTTAGTAGGTTTGCATGCTTCACCCTGATCACTCATTTGTTTTACATATGGATGGAGTTACAGGGGTTGGACAATGAAACTGAAACACCTAGTTTTAGACCACAATAATTTATTAGTATGGTGTAGGGCCTCCTTTTGCGGCCAATACAGCGTCACTTGGTCTTGGGAATGACATATACAAGTTCTGCACAGTGGTCAGAGGGATTTTAAGCCATTCTTCTTGCAGGATAGTGGCCAGGTCCCTACGTGATGCTGGTGGAGGAAAACATTTCCTGTGTCGCTCCTCCAAAACACCCCGAAGTGGCTCAATAATATTTTGATCTGGTGACTGTGCAGGCCATGGGAGATGTTCAACTTCACTTTCATGTTCATCAAACCAATCTTTCACCAGTCTTCAGGATACAGTGTTTGAACCATTGGATGCACATGGTCCTCCAGAATGGTTTGGTAGTCCTTGGCAGTGACGTGCCCATCTAGCACAAGTATTGGGCCAAGGGAATGCCATGATATGGCAGCCCAAACCATCACTGATCCACCCCCATGCTTCACTCTGGGCATGCAACAGTCTGGGTGGTACGCTTCTTTGGGTAACTCTCCCTCTTGATACATCACAAAGACTTGCCGTCTTGGTCACAGATGTGCCAGCAAGACGTGCACCAACAATTTGTCCTGTTTTGAACTCTGGTATGTCACCCATAATGTTGTGTTATTGCAATATTTTGAGCAAAACTGTGCTCGTACCTGCTAACTGAACTTCACACTCTGCTCTTACTGGTGCAATTAATGAAGATTGGCCACCAGACTGGTCCAATTTAGCCATGAAACCTCCCACACTAAAATGACAGGTGTTTCAGTTTCATTGTCCAACCCCTGTACAAATATCAATAATACAAATCTTAGAAGTGATACAGCATTAATTCGGAGGAGATGGAAAGACGATACAAGAGAGATGTTTTTTTTTCTTTTTTCCTCCGACTGAGGTATGCCATCCCCTCACATCACTCCTCAAATAAATGTGTTGTGGTTCTCCAGAAAAGTACAGGTCTGTAAAAATGTTGCTGGAGTGCATAGAACTAAGTAAACGTAACTAGTTCCTGGCAGTATGTGAAAACAGTCTTCAGCGTAGATCTCTTAAGAATAATTCCTTCCTGTACTTCGCGGTCACTGAAGTAAGGCCAATCAGCTCAAGCACATGCCAGGGTTAGTAAATCATTCCAATCAGTCCGACTTGAGCCTTTATAAAGAGAGCTTCTCTTTATCTGTCTTTGAGTGTGGAGACCAAGTGTATTATTAGGGACTGAATCAAGTCCAGCTTGATAAAAGTAATTGCACTACTTTCCTCTAGATAAGCAATCCCTGGAAATGGCAGAGTGATATTAAGAGCACTGCTAGGCCTATGTGATTTTGTGCAGTGAGAGCTTGGAGAGAGAGAGAGAGAAAGAGAGAGAGAGAGAGAGAGAGAGTGTATGTGTCTGCTGAGGGGCGGGTGGTGGTGGTGATGGGGGGGGTGGTGGTTGTGGCGTAGACCAACAGGTGAGCCACATCTTCAAACGCTCCTGATGAAGGGGAACTGCCTCTCGAGATTCCACTTCAAAGGTGACCAGAAGACTTTATTAAAGGCTAATGTGCTGGCATTGGCCAGGAGACTTCACGGGAAAGGAAGTGAATTTTCTGTTTACTTTCATGCTCAAATCCTCAATGGATGCAATCATTTTGAGAGCGCCTTTATTTAGAACGAGACATGTTGTCTTTTTTGCATTGAGATCTTGCTCCCGTGCAGGTGAAAGTTTAATTAATGATTGAGGGATGTGTATTTAGCGGACCTCTTTTAATTTTCGTTCTGGCTCAAACCAAAAAGTAGAAATGCTCTTCACATACTCGCCCCTGCAGCAATTACATGGAAATATATGTAGCACTTTACAGATCACTGTTTGGGTGGGGGGCAATATCATAATAATATTAAGGTAACAAGTTATTCTAACCTAAAAAGTAATATGCTGATTTTATTGTTAGTAATTGTGACAGAATCATTAATAAATGGAAAATAAATGTTAATTATTAAGTAGATGCGAGTAATACTAAAGTTTGTCTGTTTTTTTTGTTATTTTTTTATTTATTTATTTATTTTTTTTTTAGCCTGCAGCTCTCACAGCATATCTGCGTAATAACAATGTCACCTCAACTCTCTTAAATCATTATACAGCTTCATGATATTAGATACAACTATCAAAACAAAGAAATACTTCTGGTATAGTTAACATACTAATTTCTAGTTTCTACTGTGTGTGTTTAAATTGTCAGGTGCGTATAAAGGTCTGATGTACATATAGAATTAAACGCTGTCTTTACTATACTATTAATAACTAAATAGTATATTAATATTATTTCCATATTGTTTTTCAGTTACTGCATCTCAGATCTAGTGAAAATGTCAGTTCTTCAGGGTAATGTGGCTGCACTGAAATTATAACTACAGCTGTATAATGATAATTCTTTTATTAATATCATGGTTGTTCTATTACATTTACATGTTTTGCCACCTATAGAGCTTTCAGTCTTCTGAGATTACACAGAATCAGGCCTGTCAAAGGCAAAATCACATGTTTCTGTAGTTACTAGGTAACACAAGTACTGTTACCCTGTCATAAACCACAGATCTGACTCTGAATCTAGTTAAAATCTCAAATTGCACCACATACAGCTGTGTACCACTTGTTTGGCTGTGTTTTTTCTAACTTATGTATAAATAACTAGCAACAATAATAATAATAGTAATAACAATAATAATAATAATACATTTCATTTAGAAGTGCCTTTCTCGACACTCAAGGACACTGTACAAATTGTAGGGTTAAAAAAGAAAAAGCATCAACAGAGAGAATAGGCTATTTTAAACAGGTGAGTTTTAAGACTGGATTTAAAAAGAGGAAGAGAGTCAATGTTACGGATGTCAGGTGGGAGGGAGTTCCAGAGTTTGGGAGCAGAGCGGCTGAAAGCTCTGCTCCCCATGGTACTCAGACGGGCAGAAGGTACAGAGAGATGAATGGAAGAGATATGGAGAAGATTAGACAGATAAGGGGGGGCAAGATTATGCATAGCCTTAAATGTGTGGAGGAGAAACTTGGCATGTAATTTTGGGTTAGTACCAATTATTTTATACCTGACATTTATGAACTTACTATGTATGAACAACCAGAACATTTGCTTCTAGTTTTCTGGTAAATACAACTTTCTATTGTATTACTACCCAATTATTAGTCACTTATTACTAAATTGTAAAGTGCTACAGAAATATATCTGGTATGTTTGGAGTGAACAGATATTCTGTGGTTCTGCAGGGGACCAAGGGGGATTTTAAACATGTTACATGTGGTCTATACATGCTCACGTGTAGACCACAGCAGCAGGTTCCTGAGGAAGAAACTTTAACAGTGGCTAGCAGATGTAGTGACTAAAGTTTGTAGGATCAGAGAGGTCTTTTCTCAGCCCTTTCTGAAGGGCCTCCTTAAATTAGTCTAAATGCATTTCAGACAATGGGGACCGTTTCTGTCTACACTGATTAAAAACACTAACAGGCGATGTACCTAACAGCTCACAGTCTTTTCATCCAGCCGGTCAGCTCAATTTTTCTGTATTACAAAGAGTTGGTCTAACTGGTGATTAGGCATATGCTGCATATGGTGTGCACATGTGTTGTGCGCGTCAGTGTGCATATATGGTGCTCAACGATGAAACCATCTCACCCTAGGCCCTCTCGTTTGGAATTCAGGTCCCACTAAATTTTGGACTGTGGGAAAAAGTTGCTTGTAGCCAGTGCAAATGTCATAAAAAGCAAATCCTCTCTTATAAAACTGGATGAAGGTGTCAGTTCTTTTTAACCGTGTGTTTTCAAATCTGACTCATGTTTTTGTTGCATTGTGTACATTTTATGTGGTTAGTTTTGGTTTCTCATTGCAAGTGAGCACACCAAAGAGTTTTGCAAGACATACCAATGTCCTGTCGTCATCACCTATGTAGGGTGGGCTTTGTATAATGCGTTGTATACTTTTAAAGGTTTTTGTTGGACCAAATTACAATTATATGTTTTGTCTCTCTGTCTCCTCTAGTATCGCAGCTCATTTTCACTTCTTTTTTTATTCTTTTCTTGTTCTGGTGTTTATGGTTAAAGATGGTTAAAGATAGCCTGCCTCAAGTTAAAGCTATCAACAGAGAATCCCCCCCTCCCTTTGCTGTAGTAGCAGCCTCTGCTTTTCTGGTCAGGTGAGTTGAGTGATCAGTTCCGGATCACAAACGCAGCTCAACCTGAATGTACTATTGGGAGCTCCATGGTGTTCCACTGCTTCACAACCCAGTGATTTTTTTTATTTGTGCCCTGCTGGCTAAAGACTGGCATTGTATATGGGGACTTTAGGCTGAAGCAGAGAGTCCTGTTCTGTTGGCATTGCTTTTCTACAGATATTTTATGTATATTTTAAAACAGTACACAATTAAGTGCCTGAGTCAGCAGTGGATGCTCCTTAATGAATTATAAGGGCTCTCTGAGCACTTCAGGATGAATATTGTACTTCAGGATATACACTGCGCACCAAATAATGAAATAGTCTACAGAGGATTTGCTGTTTGGTCACCCTGTCTGTGTGATAATGCTGGCAATGACCCCTGCACAAGACTGGAATAAAGAGTAGCCTCCTGACCTGTAAAGCGTGGGCTCTACCACAGGGTGCTTATCTCCCAGAGGATGATGGGAAACTGTAGGTGTAGATCAGGGAGCAGATTTTGTATGTGCGAATGCAGAAGTGTCAGATGAATCCTGCACCACTACACTGCCGGTCCCCAACCTCACAGGCTAATCTCACAGGAGCGCTGTGCACTCGTTTGATCTGATCAGACAAGGTAGAGCAGGCAGGGGGTGTAGATTCACCCACCCATGCATTCATCACTCCATCTCTCGCCCTCATATCTACTCTTCGTCCCTCTCTCCTGCCGTCTTTCTCACCACCCAGTGATAGGTGCTTGCGGTAGAGTTAGTTGGGGTTTTCTGAAGTCTTCACTGTGCATTGTGAGTCACTGATGTAGTGCTGTGATGTGCATAAATACATTTTTAAAGTGTGTGGACTAAAACACTTTATTTTATTGCAGATCATAAACACAGTGGGTGTTTAGTCTTTTTGAGACTTTGAACAGACATCTAGAAATATGAGAATGTACAAGACAAGCTGCACAATTGTTTGTTAATTGTGAAGGTGATATTGGCTTTGTGGTACTGCAGTGCAGCCTTCTTGTAGTATTCTTGTAGTCCAAAAATAAAGTTTTGTTTTGCAAAGTCTTTAACCATTTTGTGATTAATCTGTGAGTTTTAAAGCAGCATTTTTGGTCAAAATTGAAAGAGTAAACATCAGAAAATCATAAGAATATAACATGTAAAATATGATGTAAATATTTAAAGGAACCGTACAGAATTAAAAAAAATAATTTATTTTATCTGTCTACAGTTAATGTATTGACAGAGATATCTACTCAAGTTAGCATTAGAGATGGACCGATCAGCGTTTTTGAGGCCGATTCCGATCGTCGATCACCTATCAGCATGATCGGCCGATAGCCGATACCGATCGGGGGCGGGGTATATGCCACGGCAGAGCTACATGTAGTTATTAGCGCAAGCAAGTCATGAAACATGGTTGAAACTGGTTTATTACCATTTTTAACGAGCTCATGTGAAACAGCATAATGTTTTAAACAAAATTAGCAGAAAATAAACAAATTAAATCAAACAGCTGATAGCTGTGCGTGCCAGCTCTGCTGTTTGCTGATACTCACTGTATTCAGCTGTGTGCAGTGCTGTATCAGATTAGTAGAGTTAAATGTCTTTGTCTTGGTTTTTCAACGAGACACGCTGATTTGACGAATTTAAAAACGTCCTGGATGAGCCTGTCACGTACGGTAAACACTGCCAGACGGACATTTTTTTTTCTGTGACGTCGCTGCTTTAGTCAGTCTGTGGAAAATGAAATGGTGTGTATTTATGCCTAGTGGTTCAGATAGGAATTGCAGGGAGCTGTTCTCCTCTTTCTGGATGAAACACTAGCTGGAAATACAGAAATTAGGCTCATTTGTTTAACGCCATCGATCGGCTCTAAATTGGAGAAATATATCGGTCCACCACCGATTGCATATTTTGATTAAAAATCGTCCGATACCATTACATAGCTGATTGATCCTTCCATCTCTAGTTAGCATGCTATCCTGCTAGCTGTCTGTCTCATAATACCACCCTGTATCTCAGCGTTGAGTCTGCCAACAATCCAACAAAAGAGGATAGAGGATGAAGAATCAGCCCTGCCCCGACAGTGTATTCTAACTTCTTGTCAATCATGTTGAAGGTTCTGCTTCTGGTTAGATCATTAAAGGACTGGTAGCGAGTGAAAGAAACACAATGATGGCTAAAGCTCCAGACACCGCCCACTCTTGTCAAGAAACCATGTTTGGCAGTAACCGAAAGAAATGATTGATATAAAAGCAAAACCAAAACACTGTAGTGGCTTTTCATTCACAGTTGTTAACGCTAATGTTAAGGAAGAAGAACTGTGGTTTTAACAGTAAGGGGGGAAACCACAACTTTGTGGTCATGTGTTCCCGCCCTATTTTTTGGTGTACAAAATCGACAGATTGTGTCATCTTACACATTTCTCCTTTAAATAAAGAATCATTAAACAGTCAGAGGGGAGGTTTTGGACTATGGCATACGTCCTTACATTATATCATAGCCTCAAAAAGAAGGTCCAGTTTGATGTTTAGTTCTCAAATTCATAATCTTCATTGCACTGACGTAGATATGATATAAGTAGCTAATTCACTCACATTTTCACACACAGTTTTTATATATATATATATATATATATATATATATATATACTGTTTTCATAAGGTGCCATTTAAAAAAATTCAGTATACTGTTTCGCATAGTTTGCTAGCCCTACTGGCCAGCAATTGGGTCCTATTTATTTATGTAGGAGATATTTTTGGAAGATATATGATAATAAATTTGCATAATAAAGGGGAAAATCTAAACTGGAGATAAAACATACATGTTAAAGGGTTCAGAGAAAATGGAACCCATAACACGTGTGCAAGATCTGTTGAATAACCCAAACTGTATGCATCAGGTAAACATGTTTTTGTCTTTTAAGAGAGAGGAGAAAATCAAGCTTCACTCTTCAAAAAAAAAAAAATCCACAGGTGTTTCTATCCATCAGCTTCAAGCTATGGGTCTGAAAGGATGTGCAGCTCTCTTTGCCGAAAATCCGTTACTGAAAAAATAAAAATAGACAAAAATGTACAAATAAAGCAAAGAGGCTGGTGGTGGGCTCAGAACTATGAACTGACCACCCCATAGCCCAGACCTGAGCGCCACTGAATGGTTTTGTAATTATGAGTTGTGAGGAAAAGGCTGAATTTTGAAGGTGTGCGAAAACATCCCACACTACTTTTTTCTTTTTCCTTTCAAGTCGGTTAAAAAAGGAAGCTGCGTTAAGCAGAGAGTGATTCACACAAAAGTAAAAAGATAATTTATTTAGTTCCTGAGGCTTCTGTGTAATTCTCTTTTAAATATGTGTTTTCTTCTTTTTCCCTCAGACTAAAAACTGAATCATCTTGTACTTAATTAATTTCCGTGGACTGATAATTAAATAAATGAAAAGGTGCTGCCTGGTTTTTATACGGAGCCGTATGCCAAAATGTCACAGCACAATTATGCAGGTCTTGTTGCGGTAAATGAGGTACCTCTTACTCCCGATGTAGCATTTTAATTTTAATTTGTTCTTTTTTTTTAATTATTATTATTTATTCAAATACTGAAAATGGCAGTTTGTCTTTACTGGTGTTAAAAAAAAAAGCAGATGTTATTTATGTTAAGGCTGATAGTAAATATTTGACCGTGTTTCATATGCTCGTTTAGACCGCACAGCGTGACTGTAAAGAAAATAGGAATCAGAAATATCATGGTAGGTGCATCACTCAGAGGGCTGTTTCTTGTTTTTCTGTCGTGTTTTTTTATTTTTTTAACTCCTATTGTGCCTTTTCTATGACCCGGGTTGCCTGTTTGGCTGGGAGTTTGCTTCATTTGGCTTCTTGTTAGATTTGTCATCATGGTGTGTGTTCACCCAAGAGGAGTCTGGTTGGTTTGGTTAGATGCCATGTTGGACAACATCCCTCAGGGAATAGACTGGCTGATTTAAGTCCTCAGGTCTCTTGCGCTGGTAAGAAAGGGTAAAGGAAAGCAAGAAGATAATATAGTACGGGAGGTGGTTTAAGACAAACCTTAGGGGTTACGCCCATTAAGTTCACCCCACTCACCTCAGTGTAATATAGAGCTATAAGCAAATAATTATAATATGAATATATGTATGCTTCATTGGTGGCCTCTACTGATCCATGGTTTGCTCTAAATATTAATGATAAAGGATTATTCATAGATGGCTTCAAGCCTCCTGTGTGTTGTGAACTTAACAAAATGAAGACAGGTTTCAGAACATTCTATTGTGGTCCCCATCATATTGTCTCTACTGGATACTATGTGATTTGTCATATGGTGTTGAGAGTAAATAAAAAGTAAGTAAATATTTTAAGTTAGGGCCTCAGTATTTTTGTGTGAATGCATTAGAGTCATATATTCAGATACGTCCCAGTATTCACTGCTGAGTAAGTGAAGAGATGGTATGTCACCTGAGAAGACCCGGTTGGCGTTTCACTGTTGTTGTGGAGATGCAGAGCAGTCCCACATTCTGATGACAGCTGTCAGAGCTGCTGCCCCCTATGCCAAGCCCCGTCTGCACACTGCAGTCATGAATGCTTTTTTGGCTGAAGGGATGGTAAGTCACCTGAAAAGGTGGGGTGGGTTTTGTTATTGTTTGTGGAGATGCAGAGCGGTCACATTTTCCCCTGGCAGCTGTCTGGATTTTGATGGTGTTCAGTCTCCTGCAAGGATTTAGTCTTTCACTATTTTTTGCAGAGCAATCACATATTTCTAATGGCAGTTGTCAGAATTGGTGATCCCGTATGCCAAGGCACGTCTGTCCACCACAGCCTTGAATGCTGTTTTTAGCTGAAAGAATTGACTGGACAGTATGTCACATTAAAAAAAAAACAAAAAACAAAAAAAAAAACTTAAAAAAAATATCTGACCTCACTGTGACTCCATAAAAGTAGAAAACAATGAAAAAACAACCAGACGCTTCCAGGAGATTAACCATCCTTTGACATTTTATCCAAAAAGCCATTACGACTGTGGTCTGCAGAGAAGCTTTGGTGACAGCAGTTGCGGTTACCACTATCTGAATATAGCCCCATTCACAGTACACATTGTACACTGTTAGCTGTTCAGCACGAGAGAATAGTCGTGAGGTGAAAGATAACTCGTCCAGCAGCTCTGCAGTGTGGATTTTGCTTACTTTCTGTAGCTCCTTTACTCTTCTTTAATTTTCCTTCATTTGCTTGTTTTACATACATTTTAATACAGAGCCTAAGATCAGTTTTCTTCAAAATAATTGCTCTTCCATTGAGGTCACTGGCTGCATTACATAAACAGCAGACTCTTGCAAACCTATGACATTTGAGTTGGGTGACCGTGATCGCTGCCCTAGATCTGTTGGACGGTGTGTCGTTTGTGCCTCAGGCCATAAGGTTGATCGATGATCGTTGATGGTGAGCTGTGTAATTTTGGTATATCTATGTTATCTATGAAGTTGTTTGTATTTAGCTGTCTGTAGGAGCTTCTATATTGTGTTTGTATCATATGTTTAAATGTTCTGTTGTGAATAGCTCCTCTGGGAGAAATAATGTTTATTCAATTCAGTTTCCAGACAGCGAAAGGTTGAAAAGATCATGATCGTAAGGTCTTCTTCTTTTGCCTCTGACTGTTGAAGGTTTTCAACAAGTGAACTAGCTTTGACCTCCCTGCTTGCTCTTCACAGCAATCATTCTAGAATTATTCATTTTTTTCCCAAGCAGAGCTATTAGTGAAAAGTCTCGTATTTTTTCAGATCACAATATACAGAAGAGAAAAAAAGACCATTGAAGTGTACGATATCATGCAGCCTTGGCAGGAGAGCATTCAAAAAAAAAAGTTTTAGTTTCAATTTTTTTGTATTTCACATTGATAAATGCTGTGATAGGAGGCAATTGATAAAGGGTAGTATTAAATTAACCCCATGGTAGACACAGCTGTAGCTTTCCTTACACAGGGCCGAATGCAGCGGCTATATTTCATGTATGTGTGTATATATATATATATATATATATATATAATGTGTGTGTGTGTGTATATATGTATGTGTATATATATAAATATATATATATATATATATATATATGTGTGTATATATGTATGTGTGTATATATGTATGTGTATATATATAAATATATATATATATATATGTGTGTATATATGTATGTGTGTGTGTATATGTATATATATGTGTGTGTATGTATGTATGTATGTGTGACCTGTCTATGGTTTTAATGGAGAACATCAATTGATGTGTGGTTGATGACTTAATGTTTTTTTTTTTTTTTTCTTTCTTCTTTTTTTTGTTTATACTTGATCGTTATGTAAATACTTTGTCCCATACAATGTTGATTAATATACATAATGCAGGACCACAGCAGCCACCTTATTAACCAGTGTTTACAGTGCATGGTACCCTGATGGAAGTCCCCCAGCCCAAATTGTCCTGGTTCACGATCCTGGCCAATAGCAAGCCTGCACAATCCATTATTAACATATTTATCTCCACATATTCTATTCAGCAGTGAAGTCTCAGTGTTCATATGGATTCCATTAAAGCTGAGAATGAGTTTGTACATCTCAGTCTTATTATGAGGTTAAGTCCCCCCGCCAGTTTCCCTGATTCACATCTGACCCTCGTATTCATTGTGTTAGTCGACATTTGATGTCCTGGGTTGGAATGTATTTTAAGACCTCAGCCTGAACCTTGCGAACCTTGCGTGACAGCTCAGTAATGTCCTGTCACTGGTTGCAAGGCCTTAGTTGAACTAGTGAGCAGCTGAGCTGTTGGTCTGTCATGAATATTTCAGTGTTTCGCTCAATTGAACACACCACACTACCCTGGCATGATAGCTTTTATGGTTGCATTTGTCTGCTCACCTGCCAAAGGAATCATATACGGTGAGTTTTAGGTGAAAGGCTGTTTCAGGGCAGGTTCTGGGCAGAAAATGCGTAGGCTAAAAACATTAAGAAAGCAAGCGTGGGCTGTAAATTCATGTAATAAAATTCATTGTTTACACATATTCACACTGGCAGATGTGCGCAGGCTGTCGGTGTAAAATGCCACAGCTAAAAATTCTTTCTAAGAGCAGGCTGCCGCTGAGAGCTCGAGCAGATGACTTTCTGAGCTCACATCTGTGATTTAGTTTAATGAATCGGTTCATTTCTCATTTCCATCAAATTCTTCTTTATTCATCGTGACAGTCTTCCTCGAGATATTGCATCAGATGTTCTCCAGACTTTAGGGGCCGTTAACACATACCACTTCAACCGCATTAATAAGTGAGTTAGGTATTTCAAAGGATGGGAATATACAGCGAGCGAACTTATTCCAAATGGGTCAATCAGATTTTGTGCATCTCTGCAAATGTCTGATTTTTCACAGAGACAGAGAACTCATACTGCCCTGTTGTCAGAGCGCCCCTCAGTGTTGTCATGGCGACAGACTTAACACTGCTCCCACGACTCCGGTAATGTGTTAGCATCCAGCCTTGCATATATGATGCCCATCCCCCACTTCACTGTAGTTTGATGCTCACTGTTGCAATTTAAAATGCACCGCTCACACCGGACTTCATGTCCGCTCAGCTACATCACTGCTTCAGGCATACATACAGTACAGTGCAGCGACTGTTGAAGCAAGTTATTGTGTCCTGCCTGCTGCCCACTGACTTGAATTATACATTATTAGCTTTGAAATGTTAAATGTAACCAGCGTGCAATACTCTGTGACATTTCTCTGTAATTAAATCTGTAACTTAAAAGCATTGCATTTCCGATATGCTGACTTGGGTCAAGTATTTGTATTTGCTCTCACTTTTATTAGGTACAACTCCTTATATCTACTTATAGTACTACGTAGATACACTTTGTAGTTCTACAGTTGCAGACTACAGCCTGTTTCTCTGCCTACTTTGTTATCCCACCTTTACCCAGCCCTTCTATTATCAGGGTCGCCACAGGACCACCACAGAACAGGTGTTATTTTGCATGGTGGATCATTCTCAGTGCTGCAGTGACACACTAACGCACCACCACCACGTCAGTGTGTTGTGATGGCATGAGTGGATCAGATACAGCAGTGCTGCTGAAGTTTTTAAACATTGTGTTCACTCACTATCCTCTCCTTTAGACACTCCTACCTTGTAGGTCCACCCTAGCAAGGCTGGAAAGGGGGGAAATGTTTGTTTGGCCTTCTACAAACTGTGTTCTCTGTTAACAAATACTCTACAAACAAGAATTAGTGTTTTAACAGGAGATAAGAGAAGAAGCAGTGTGGGCGGGGTGTTTGTTAGCAAACCTTTCAAGTAATTGTGGAGTGTTCACAACCTCCGCTAAAGCCAACCTGTGAGACTAGCTTCAGGCCAGAGTTGAAATATAGAGGCATGAAAAAGGAAAGGTGTGATATTTTATTTTTTTTATTTTTTATTTTTCAAAATAAATGTAATTAATGTACTATACTAATTTCAAATGCCTGGACCTGCTGGTGAGTTCAGGTCATTTAGGTTGTCCATGATAAAACCATGCGTTCTCTGAGGTGGCCTTTCTAAAATGGGGATTATATAGAGCAAGCTGAAATACACCAGTAGTTTCACAAATAATGTATATTTAATAATTATTGCAGCATTTTCCTCTGTCAAGCAGTGTTGTTCATCAAGAGTAGTCTTTTAATGAATGACAACAATTACTTAGATTGGTCTGTGGATAGCAAAATGGTTTTTAATAACTAGGCTCATTAACATGACTATTGGTTTACCATCAGCCATAATTTCCCTGCATTTTATCCTTTTTTTTCCTTCATTCTAGAAAGAGAGAGAGAGAGAGAGAGAGAGAGAGAGAGAGAGAGATGCTTGTTTTTGTGGTGTAGCTGTACTCAGGAGAGCGTGACTCTATTCTCATTGATCTGAACTTGCTGCAGAATGCATCATATGAATTGTCCAATGCTGGAGAGAGCTGTATGGCGTACACCTCCACCTCCACCCAGATCAAGGCTGACAGGTGGAAAAGCGTGTCTCCTTTGTTCTTCTCCTCTCGGCGTTGGTCTTGGAGTCTGAGGCCACTCTTTTGTCGTCTCTGGATCCGTGAGATGTAAGACTCAGCTGTGGGCATATGGAGGTGTGGGGGTTGACATTTGTCAGTGGAGTCAGATGAAAATCCGAGCTGACACTCGTGGTCCCAGTCTGGCATCTCAGAAGCTTGTAAATGGGGAAAGGTGGTGATTGTGTAGGGCTGTTGGGTTAACATATCAAGCCTCTGGCTCTGCAGAGTGTTTTTGCTTGTAATGCTTTAGATCAGAGGTTAGAGCAAGAATTTTAACTGAGTGCAGAACTGGTATGAATGAGGGATTATTGGTAAACTCAGCTCATGATTCAATTAGCAAACACAGTACCGGTCTTGTGTTTTCATATTTCACAATGCTTTGAATGGATGTTGCACAAAGGAAAATAGTAATGCACAATATATTTTTAGCCAGTATATTATTTGCTGTGGCTCTGATATGTGTAAATTGTTAAATGAAGTGATATTGTGCAATTCAGTGAATGAGTATTTTTAATCTTTCAAATTATTACAAATTCAATTGTGTAGCGGATAACAACGCTGTTGATGTACATAAAACAGGGGGGTGGGGTCTCCCTGAGCAAGCACACCACTGTTATACCCATACAGTGGCACAATAAAAAAAAACTCCGTGGACAAGACCCTTAGTATGAATGGATTAAATTAGTCAATGATCTATATTTACAGCTTTAGTCTTGTTTGCTTGCTTTTATATATGGATTATAGTGTGAACTTGTTTTGAAACTCGTTCACAGTAAGGCACTATCATATCGACCCAGGGGCTCCATTTTCATATGGGACCCTGAAGAAAAATCTTGTGTTCACACCTACGAATGAGACCACAATTAGGTGTGTGACGTACAATGCCCTGGTGAGTTAAGCTGATCTCCGTAGTGCCTTCTGTTATATTTCGGTGCTGCAATATATTGTCATGATGTGTAATCACAGCCGTGGGGTAATACAAAGTTAATGCTGACCAGCGCTATTACAAAGGAATCCCACCAATCACAGGAGCCTTTTATACTATTTACTATATGTAAAATAAGTTTTGGAGGGGAAAAACAAAGCGTGTTGTCATGATATTTGCATGGCACTATTTAACCAATGCATTGACAGTATTAATATTTTATTTTATAAATAAAAAAATACATATGAATATTTTTGGGATTAACAGAATTGGTTGTTTTTACAATCAACTAGAAGTATTTTTTTGGTGCAGTCAGCAGAGGAGACGGTTAGCAGAGCCAGAAAATAATCAGAAATATGCCAATTGCATTCAAACATCTAGACTTACAGATTTTTTTTTAACAAGAAGGATAAAAGTAATAGAAATGTCACATGAGTTGTAAGGATTGTCATGAAAATAATCTGGGAATACCATGAACACATAGCATGGCACTATCTAAAGTTAGTTCTCCTTCATGAATCATAATAAATCAATTAAAAAAAAAAAAAAAAAAAAAAAAAATATATATATATATATATATATATGTATGTGTATATATATATAATATATATATAAATATGTGTGTATGTATATATGTATATGTATATATATGTATGTATGTGTGTATGTATGTGTGTATGTATGTATATGTATATATATATATATATATATATATATATATATATATATATATATATATACACACTGTATATGTATATATTAGTTGAAGTAGATTTTGTATTAGGTTCTGGCATTGGTTGATATTTATGACTTGATGTAAAATGAAATAGGGAGATATTGTGTCCACTCTTTCCACTCTCCAGTAGCAGCATAGGGACATTTCCTACTGAGCCCAAGCCTTTTAATTGACAGCGTCTGCCTGTAGCCTTATTTCTCAACAGCGGGGGCCTTCAGTCTCAGCCCTGTATGCAGTCATCATTTCATTGAGACACAATTACGGCTGTATTGATGGAGTGTCTCTTTTATGTCTTCTCTTCTAGCACTCTGACTTTCTGCCATATTCAGGGTCATTCCCCCAGTGGTGTCTCTAAAACATGTCTTTATATAAGAAGTTCTTGAGTTGGAGGCAAGAAGTCATAAATGAGAGGGACTAGGTTTGTATGACCTTTCACTGTAGATTTCGGTTTCATTGGAGGAGGAGAATAGCTGCGTCGATCGATCACTCTCTGGTGGGTCGTTGGAGTGATTTTTGTGTAACATTCACTCCTTCATTTCTCTTCAGAGGTTCCACAACAATAAATGTATTTATAATATGAACTGAACTAATTTTACCAAATGACTTTACATATTTTGGCTGATTGGCTGTACTGTGAGAGAAAATAAGCAGGGGGGGATTTTGCTGTCCTGTTATTACTGGATTGCTGACACCAAAGCCTGTGGCTCAAATTGGTTTGATGGTATCATTTGTAATAGAAAAATGACTATATTAAATTCGACTGGAATGCAAAATCGAAGCATTTTTGTCAGCGGTCCCAGACTTTTAGACACCATCGAATGTCATCAGGTGAGCAAAGACATTCTGTTCCACTGTCATGGCAGAGTTGTTGCTCAGTAACTTTTTTTTTTTTTAGTTCTGCTGTTCTCCGACGCTTCCTATTTGCTGTGTAATATCTGCCACCCAGCACCGGAGGAGGTCCTGTTCCAGTGTTTGATAGTTATGTATCCTGCAGTAGTCTTCCTCTGTAGGCTGCCTGCAAATAGATCTCTTCACTGAAACTGGTTTGCTGGTTTACAGTGAGACACCATGACGATCACATGGTGTTAAATAAACAAACAAAATAAAGAAAGATTATATAAAGCTTTCTTGTATCTGCTCTGGTGTATATGCACATTATCTATACTAAATTTGATCTCAACAACAACAAAAGTAAATAAAAGTTACTCAATATTAAACCTTTAATTCAAAATGGCATTAAAGCTTCAAGCAGCAAGCAACACAGCCGTGCTGCTGCTTACAGGTTACTGTTGGGTTGAGATGCTAATAAAGGAACTGCTCTTCTTCTCAGGCCAAGGCTGTTCAGTGTTGACCAGTGAAATTAAAAACTGTCCAGAGTGACACCTACACCTTAACTGCACCTTACACAGCTGTACTGCTGTTTACATACAATACTGTTTACATTCACTACTCGCACAAACATTATTGTTTACATTTCTTACTTGCAACTTGCACTTTATGGCTGCTGCTCTTCATACGGGCACATAAAAGCACACAACTTTTATTTTTTATTCTTTAACTATAAAAATACTTTTATTTACTTCAACTTATATTACTTTGTATATTTTGTATATATTTTTTATTATTTCTTTTGTTATCTTTATTGGTGAATGGAGGAACAGCAAAGTAAGAATTTCATTGTACAGTGTAACTGTCTGTTCTGCTGTACACATGACAATAAAACTCTTGAATCTTGAATCTAACAACTCTGGATTAAAGTTGTGATCTTGATAAAGATGTGGAAGATAAACTTTTTTTTTGCAGTTGAAATTTTCGTTCCACCTTAAATAGTGCGCCTGTTACACTCTGCCACCTGTACAAGCTGTAACACTTAAGGTGGAATGGAAAATTAAAAAATAGTCACTCAATTGTTCATGAGTTCATGAGTCTAGGATTTTGCCACCCTCTTTTTAAAATGCAGGATTTGAGTTTCACGGTATGTCAGTTCTATGTATCAAACTCTACTTATTGAATTGCACCAATATAAATACAGGTCATTTCTTTCTGTGGCACATTTTTAAGTGAGAACTGCTCATTTCAGTAAGCCAAAGTGTGCAGAGTGCACTGGTATTAAAGAAAAACTGCAATAATATGAAACGACAACAACAATATGGATGACCGTGTGCAGTAGAATAGATTTAATGAAACATCATCACCAAAGGTCTTTACATACACCAGTGCCTGTGTGCTAGAGAATCTATGGGAGACAGACTGTCAGAGACTCTCATATTTTTTAGCCTGTAGCATTCTCAGCTTAAATCAGTCAAAGTGAACCTTCATAAATGCCTGCATATGATAAAACTCTCATTTGAATCCTCTTATTGTGATGAATGGCTTCAGATCCCAATCCCCTGATCTAGTTCGGCTCTGCTAACTGGCCCGTTTGAGACTCTGTCCCACTGCTCGTTAGCATTCAGGACTGCTGCAGTCTGGGCCTTTCTCCTCCTCCTCTTTGTCTTCAAAGGAAATCAATTTCCCTGAATGGAGGAGAGGGCTTGGCATCTGGTCGGAGACGGGGAAAAAATAGCTTATGGCCAAATGATCCTCTGGTGTAATCAAACCATCTCAGAGTGAGCTTTCTGCAACTCGGGCATCGATCCTCCCATGAGCGCTGGTGCGCTAGCAGATGAATGATGCTGTCGGACATAGTTTTGAAAACGGTGCCATTAAAAGTCCGTTTGTATAAGCAGTTGGGCTAATACTGTTCTAAGCCTGCTTCTCTTGCTGTCTTCTCCTCTTTTATCTATTCTCTTCTCCCCAGTCTTACGGAACGCCTCCAGAAGCATTGTGTTGTGTTGCGAGTAAACTCGTAGATGGATTTGAATTTGAATGGAATGTAAGAGTATCATTTTCCCTCCTTGAAGTGCAACTCATAGCTCTCAGATGTGGTTATGGGATTGTTCGAGAGTGGGGCTTAAAAACGCTTCACAGTGAATGTTATGGCTGCATTCAGCCCAGTTAACACTGTCGCCAATTGTAATGCTTGACATGTGAGGCTGTTTAAATGGTTGCCACGAAACAAGCTGTTTAAAACTCACCAAGACATTATCACCCTTAAGCTTTCTCATGTAAAGCCTCTTAAGGGATGAATGCAGAGAGAACGGGCAAGTAGTGGGCTTGTTTCAAGTGGTATCAATGGCGTCGTCGTCTCGTCGTTTTTTATATATATATATATATATATATATATATATATATATATATATATATATATATATATATATATATATATATATATAGGTTATTTGAAGACAACTGCTGCCCTTTGCATTAAGTGAATATAAAAGAGACCAATAGAAATGATTCAGAACAGATTCCATATGGTGCAACATTTTATTTATTTATTTATTGTTTTGCTTCTCCTATAAAGTTGTTTTGGAAATTGGAAAGGACTCTGTTTCGAAAGCAATGACCTGTAACCCAAACTATAAGATGATGTTGGAAACTTGCTTTGACTTCATCGTGTAGATCTGCCAACAATGCGTCTTTGTTTTTTCTCATCAGTCTTGATGTATTCATTTCCTAAGAGGATTACCAGCACGGATTCCTTCATTTCCTTCTTACCTTTCATCACAGTAGTCAGCTTTTCTTCTGACTCCTGTCTCTGGTGTACAGTAGTCTTAGTGTTAAGCCTTAAACAGTCTGTCTGGGTTCAATACATTACTTAACTCTATTTTTTCTGTTGTGAGGAGCTGTTGGTGTAGTGCATGTGTGACCATTCAGACACACAAAGGTACGCTTATATAGGCTTTCAGTCCGTCAAGTTGAAACTTCATAGCGTTGCTCAAAAACAATACTGTATAGAAGCCCAACCCTCTTCCCCAGTGTTTCCCTCTTGCCCTTGTTTTACTTTTTCTCTCTGCTGGATCCAAAACATGATTTATGCAATAAATCATTCCAGCATATGCTCAGTGTTTGAAGAGCAGTATGGAATTATGGCGCTGCTTTACATGCATTATCCAACCCTAAGGCACAGATTCATGGCGGGAACTGTCATTGCACTTTTTATATATATATATATATATATATATATATATAGTGCCGGGCTCAACCAGTGCCGGGTAAAACAGTAAATACAGATTTAAGTAGAACACGTTCAGCAGGATCAGCTCCTTATATTCCCACCAACATCATCTGTAAACTATTGTGCAGACATTTCTTAAGATTTACACTGGAGTTGTGTGTACAGCGAAATTACCCTGATGGTGATTGTAACACCATTCTGAAGATTAAAGCCCGCTGGTTTCTGAAGCTGGTTCTCATGGTCTACCAGACGCCCAAGTTTTGCTCCATCCATATGCACTGCGTGTTAGGCTTGGAGAGAAATGTAGATCATCTCAGAGGCCTGCGGATTGATTTGAAGCGTGTTGATTTGATTTAAAATGATAAAAGAACTGCCAACTTTTTTAGATCCATCAGTGTTTCAGTTTTATTGTGCTGGTATTTGCTGCTCTACTTTATGGTAATGTTTTGATACAATTTGTCACACTTACCATCATGATATATGCTGTATAAATTTTAACATTCATAGCCTGGAAAGCTAATTATGTTTGCCTCCAATTACCAGACTTTTCCAGAATTGTTTTAAGCACCTACTGTCTGAGAGGCCAGCTATAACAAAGCTTGTAGATGTACAGTGTACTGTGTAATGTTGCTAACGTTCATGTATGTTTTTGCACCAAAACCCATACATGAACGTGAGTTCTTGCCAAAGGTAATTCTTAATTCCGTGTCTGAGAAGGCAGGCTTCATACCTAACTTTCCTAGCTACTTCAGCTGATGTGAAAATATATTCTCTGACAAATATGTTGGCACTTGCAGCTTCCAGCGTGATATTCGTTAGCTGTTAGCTCATTAACTTTTTTTTTCTATAAAATTTGCTCATTCTTCATTTATTTAGTATATCAAATCTGTCACTATTTTCCACACTTTACTTTTGTGCTCCATATTGGCACTTTTTTATATATATATATATAAATCTTTCCAATCTTAACACCAGCCAGTTGCAAATGTCCTCCCAGCAAAGTCTGACATCATGCATTTGATCAAAAAGAGAGTCGAATTCACACATACTATCCAAACCCACCATCCAAAACGCTTAACAGAGATATTTCCAGTTGATTAGATAGAAGATCCACTTACATACAGCTTCTGATACTGTACATCTGACACATGGGGTTTATGTACTGCTGGAATTTGTGTTTAGCATTACTTCAAAATGCTATCAGCTCTCTCTGTGTCCATCTCTCCATCTCTCCATGCCTCCCTACATCTTTGTTAGTGTAGTGTCTGTCTCCTCCATCTCTCCATGCCTCCCTACATCTTTGTTAGTGTAGTGTCTGTCTCCTCCATCTCTCCATGCCTCCCTAAATCTTTGTTAGTGTAGTGTCTGTCACCTCCATCTCTCCATGCCTCCCTACATCTTTGTTAGTGTAGTGTCTGTCTCCTCCATCTCTCCATGCCTCCCTACAACCTTGTTAGTGTAGTGTCTGTCTCCTCCATCTCTCCATGCCTCCCTAAATCATTGTTAGTGTAGTGTCTGTCACCTCCATCTCTCCATGCCTCCCTACATCTTTGTTAGTGTAGTGTCTGTCTCCTCCATCTCTCCATGCCTCCCTAAATCTTTGTTAGTGTAGTGTCTGTCACCTCCATCTCTCCATGCCTCCCTACATCTTTGTTAGTGTAGTGTCTGGATCTCCATCTCTCCATGCCTCGCTCTCCCAACTGCAGACTTGCTCAGAATTGTTACAGACATGGCTGAGAAAGGGCAGTTGATTAACAGTAGGTTGTTAACAGTAGGTTATAGGTGCCCCTCACTGTGAGGGGACTGCTGGGCTGTCTATTTGAGCACCAGGCCATCCTAAAAAACTGCCCTCACTGCAGAGTTTTCTGCTATCCTCTGTGTGCCACCCTCTGAGTGAGAGACTAGGCCAAAGCAGCAGGGATGCAACTCTTATCCCATGCCTACATCCTCAGATAAAACCAGCCTGAGAAACGAGAGATGGAGGGAACGGGGCACGAAAGTAGCTGCCAGTTTATCTCCATGCTGGGTCCTAAAAGGATCCACCCTGCAAGCCTACAAATAAGAGCCGTAGGATTAAAATTGATTTCCCGTCCTTGCCTCTTACAATTTGTTGTCATTGCTGGTGGGAGCCGAAGTGTGTGACGTTAATCATTTCTTACTCACCACTTCCAGCATGTTAAAATAGCAGATTCAAAACTTTTATTGAGAAGCATATGTTAATGTTTATAGGCCAAACGGAGATCATGTGTTGTCAATCAAATTGGATAAAAAAATGAAATCATCTTTCAGCTTTAATTGCCACTTGTCAGTTGAAACAAATAGAAAGACTCAAACCTGTCAAAACATTTTCAAGGTAAAGCGAAAGTCTGATAATAGATATCAAAGGAGTACTCTGGTGGGTTTGATTTTATTTATATATTTTTGGTTCAGCTTACGGAATGAAGGCCTGTTTTGCTTGAATCTCTACACCAGTGTATTTTGTTTACGACTGAGAAAGACAGAGAGAGACGGACTGTCAGTTTTTTTTTTCTTTGCTGGAATGAGAACTGACTGCTCTAATAACTGTTTGTGTTGTGTTTGTGAAAGAGAGTATTTTCCAAACTAGAGCTGACAGGAGTTCAGGGTGCTGCCCATCTCTCCTTGACTGATAGCTGTAATGCTTCGGGAGATGAGAGGATGAAGACTCCTGCTCGAAGCTGTGTAATGCCATTAGAAAACTCCGAGTGAAACATTTCACGACCTTGGCCTTAGGTCTGCCCGGGGACAGGCTGGCATAGCAACAGATAGTCTGCTGCTGAAGGACCCTTGGGACACCACCCTCTGCCATGCCTCAGCTAATACTGATTTGGATGCAGCACCTCACACGGAGTGCTGTGTTCACTGGTGCTTTGTTGCTTAACTCTCTTACAGTGGAGGAAGAGCTGGTCTTAAAGTGGGAGCTCATTTGGACCAGCAACAAGTTGTTGAGAATTATTTATTTATTATTATTATTTTATTTTTTTTATACTAGCTGCTTTATTTCTGATTCTGAAAAATGAATAATGTGTGGTGGTCTCTCACCTCTACCAAGTGCCAGATACTGTGTAAAAAGTAGGCTAGCACATTTAAGCCAGCACTGTTATTTAATAGCAATGCAGATACATCATGAATTAGTGTGTAGTTTCCATTATGTTTAAAGAGTGGCTATAAACATCCTGCTAAATATCATCTACATTAGTTTTAAAGATGATATTAAAGTCCTTTCCACAAGTTAACACAGTTCTTTGAGGTGATATGTTTTGGTCAAAATGTCACAAAGCTAAAGCATTACAGGCCAGTACACATTCTCTCCTTTTACTCTCTTGCTATTCACATGTCGATCAGATTTAGTGATCAAAACAGATATTCAACTAACTAGTGGCGTTAATGTGTAATAACATTATTGTGTAATAACATTATTGTGTAATAACATTATTGTGGATGCTGCAGCAGAACCATTTAGAAAACCATGTCTCTGTGAATATATTATCTTAGCTGTTGGCTTTAGGCCAAAGAAACACAAAACATAATTATTTTTAAATACTTACATTTCTTTGTGTGCAGTTTTGCATAGTTGGCATTGACTTCTTGTAGGAAAACCTTTGTTGCCAGTGCTGCCGTGCACCCATGCTTGAGACGAGCAGCTAAAGTCGACTTCTTCAGATTAACAGCAGTAACCCGAGGCACTAGAATGTAACTGCTGTACCATTAAAGATGGAGCTCGAACCACAGGCTTGTGGATAAGAAGCTGACTTCAGCCTCATGTCAAACACAAAGAGGTTAACATACACTTACAGGTGTTTGCAGACACTATCTGGATATGACCCTCAAAAATTTGCTTTACTACAGCTGACAACAGGCCAGTTCCCATGATTAAGCTAGTAGCTTCCAGGTCTGGTACTTGCAAGGTAAAAAATGGCATCCCTCTGAGAAGGAACTAATCTGAAGCCATGGGCTGAGCTACTCCGATGTGGTGTGGTATCACTCTAAGGAGTTTCCACTTGGGCTTGAGCGACTTGTTAAAACCCATGTGTTCTGATCTAGACTTTTACACTCTGTGGGTTGCTGTGCACTCCAGATTAGAGATCGACCGATCTCTATAGCCGATGTTTAGAGGTCCGGGTCAGCTGATGGCTGATATGGGCTGCCGATTTTTTAGGGCCGATATCTAGAAGTTTTTTTTGCTTTATTTGCTGCTAAAATGTCACACTAGTAATAACAAGAAGTGGATGCACAACATTTCTGAACTTAACATCATTTATTGAACAATTTTTATTAAATAAAAAAAAATTATATTTTTATCTGCCCCCCCAAAAATTACAGTATGACCACATTACTGCTGAAAGAGTGCAACATACATCTCTTCATACCCAAAACTAACACGTTATTAACAAGTGCATTAAAAAATACTTCTATACAGCCCACATGTTTACTGCAGTTACAGAGACTGCCTGACTTCACGCTCGGGTTTTTATCACGTTGTGGTAAAATTGTGGTTCTTTATGGAGGATGAGGCACTCTCAGAGAGAGAGAGAGAAACAGAAACAGCGTGCACGGCGTGAGAGAGAGATGAAAACGAGAAATGGAAACAGAGTGCGCAATCAGGAGAGAGAGAGAGGAACAACAGTACATGTGCGACTTGATAGACAGAGATGTTGATATCCTGTACTGACTGTTCTCTTTACTCTTTCTTTAATCACGTTTGGCTCGAGTGCTGGAAGCTGAGTAATATATAGGAAGCTCTGGCTGCTCCGGAGAGACTCTCTGTGTAACACTGTGTTAATGTGTGTATTACACTAGAGCAGTTAACACGCACTGTTAACTGGTCCTCAGTAAGGGAAGTAGCTATTGGCTGTCCTGAAAGTCGCTAAATGACGTAATCACCTAATTTGCATAATGGTCTATTTGCGTGTATTTGAAGGAATAACGTTGTGGAAGACAAAAAATGAGTAAAACACCCTAAATATGTTATAACTACTAATAAACTGAATAAATGAAATTATTTTTTGTTGCCTTTGAAATAGCCCGTGTCACACTGAAGAATTTCTCTCTGGGATCAATAACGTATCTATCTATCTAAGACACATTTATATTTACATGCTGCTCTGTACATAGGGGGCTGGGGCAGCGGCGGCGGCTTTGGGGATGCACAGTGAGTGTAGTGGGTCGTGGAGTGGTGAGGGTCTGCTCTCGAAGGCAGCCTCCGCTGCTCGCTGAGGACAGTAACTGAAGATCATGTGTGTTCACCTCAGAGTCTCCAAAAGTCTCCAACAATGCTAGAAACAGTGGCTAGATTTGTCGCTAATCACTTTTTCTCTCTCTTTTTTTTTTTTTTTTTAAGTTGCTAGAGGATCTGAAAAGTTGCTAAATAAAATTGGCAAAATTGGAAACACTATAAATTATTAATTTTCTCTTATTTGGCCGAACTTCACATGCGGCATGTTCCACAGCACCAGTAACACGGGGCTGCCCGCGGACGTGCTTGACTCTAAATAGGCGCTGCGAAACACTGATATCGGCCGATGCCGATATATCAAAAATTTGCAAATATCGGCCCCTTATATCTCTACTCCAGATTAAGACTGGTCATTAAGTACTAGTTATTACTTTTCACTCTGTGGAAAAAAAATAGCAGTCCTAGAACAACTAGATCTAATACAATTTGTCCCAATTTTGTCTTTAATGCAGGTTTCATCCTTTTCAGGAGTCTTAATTTCAGTTTTTTAAAGAAAGCGGAGTGACACTTGTCCACACCTCTGTCAGTTCAGTCTTGGTTGCGTTTTCTGCTTCTAATGTTCCAAGTGGGGTGGGGTGGTCAGTCCACTGTTCTGAGAACACAGCAGCTCTTTTGGTTTTAAGTACTATTTATGGTACTATTTACTTCCCATATATTTATTGTATGATATTTATGGCAACCCTATCAAAAGGATCCAGTATGTTGTCTGCCTTACAAAGTCCAAAACACTGTGTTTAGTGTAAAAGGAAAACTGTACATTTTCACCAATCTGTCACGTGAATATTGAACATTTCTCAGTAGAATTATGCTGATACGGCTGCGGTGGAAAAAGAATGAAGTAATGTGTGTTGTATTAATGATGGCTGAAGTGTTGGCACTCTGTGAAAGCAAGTTAGTGCCCTGAGGGGACTGGAGCACATTCCAGGCCAGAGGAACAAGATAACACTTAGTATAGTACATGCAGAACCAGCTTTGATATCACTTCACAGACAAGCTGCGTTCATTATTCCTTGATAACCCAAACTCTCGCTGCCTTGTTTCCTCCACTTCCTTCCACCTCTTCCGCTACTCATCTCTGTCTTTTCCTCTTTCTACTTATCTCCTGCTCCCCACCCCCCTCTCAGTACTTTCATCCCCCTTCACAAGGTTCAGCTTATTGGTTTGCAAAGCCCTTAGTCATGATTCCTGCATCTGTGTGACTGTGTATGTGACTGTGTGTCTGGTTGGCTGTTGGTGATGGTGCAGCAGCAGAGATGTAGGCTCTAATGAGGAGAAGCCTTCATCTCAGGTCCACTGCGAGTCGTTCCTCTCCAGGGAAGTGGAAATGTTTTGACATATAGAGTCAGATTATGGTAAGTGGTGCTGCATGAGGAGGAAATGACGGAGCCCTGCGCGCTCTGACAGCAGCCGCGTGAGCAGCCGTTTAGGGTGAAATACAGTGCTGCACTCGCACATAAACACTGCACACCTGTGAAACACTTGTACATGTGTCTGTGTGAATGATTGCACACAGACTGCAGTCACTGGCATGTGTGACAGTTTACAGTGCAGTGGGACGTTGTTACGTTGTAACAGGAAGGCAGAATTTTACAAAATAAGAGCACATGCTCAGCAGCACATAGCGAAAGCATTTCTAAAAATCTCTTTTCAACTTATTTAAGGTAGGGCTGGGCGATATGGGAAAAAAATCTTATCACAATTTTTTTCATATCAGTCGATATCGATATATATCACGATATAAATCAAATCACTATTTCCTTTTTACTTTAAGTGAGATATGAAGATATCAAAATTTTATTTTTTTCTTACATTTTTTTTTATTTTTAGACAAATAGCCAAATGTACTATAGAACATTACACAACTGTATTAATTTATATATATATATATATATATATATATATATATATATATATATATATATATATATATATATATATATATAATAATGTGTGTGTGTGTGTAATACAGTTGTGTAATGTTGTGTATATGGGGCAGTATTAGTATGAACAGTATTCATACACAGACACTGTGTTAAGCAGGCTGTTGCTGGCCCTTTAAGTTCGGGCTGAGGCAATGTTTGCTCATAGCGATGAGTCGATTCTATGTCTGCTCAAATGGGGAGTTGGTTTAGCGATTTTGTTTTCGGTAGAAAATAAAGTTTCCCTCCTCTGGTTTTTTGATTATGAAGTCAACTTTGCCTCAGCGTTCT
>CM038715.1:11072262-11247262 GCA_021613375.1 Megaleporinus macrocephalus | reverse complement strand
TCACTAATATAGTAAGACAAACGTGTGTGTGTGTGTGTGTGTGTAAAGCAGAGGAGACATTCCACAGTGTCGATGGCTTCCAGGAGTCGTATACAGCAGCAGCCCTTGGGCCTGTAACAGAGCCCTGGCTGTCTCTGCCTGAGAGAGTGGAACTCATTCAGACAGGATCGTCATATGGGAGTTAATGGTACCTTACACTGGAGCCAAGCTGAGCACTGAGCTGGAATCACCAGAGACATTCGGGTGCAGCCATGTCTGGACTTATAATTTTAAGAAGATGTTTCTGTGGTGGTGCTGCTAGGCTGCTCACAAACCCCAAGCTGAACTGACTGTGTTTTGCTGTGCAAGACAAGTATAGCTGCGTCGCAGAACTCTAATGCCTCAGTGTGGCCACAAACAGTACTGCAACCGCCCGGAGGGGCGACAGGCTTTGCTACAGCTGTTTAGGGCACCATTCAGCAAAGGCTTCTTCTAAACCAACAAGCTATCAGGCCCTCATCTGACTGTAAGCTAAATCTGCTGCAGTTATTCTTGGCACCCAAAGCTAATCCATTTAGATGGTACCATCTGAACATGCTGAGCAAGCTAATTTCTTACTCTTCCAATTTGTCATGCTAGGGTTTTTCTTTCTTTTATTTATTTCAGAAACTAATTTAAGACATGTCCCATTAACAGAATACCAGCATCTCAGAGAGAGCTCTGACTAATGCTGTGGCCTAGGCCAGGCTTACAGCAAGAGGCTTTTAAGTCATTACTTAATAAGGACCTTGATGCAAGTCTTGGCAAAAACTTTGCAATTTCTTGATCCCATCTGGTTTGCTTTCAACATTAGAGTCTGAATTTAGTACGAAGATGAGGTGGTGTCCCAGGTTGATCTCTATAGTGTCATGTATTAAGTTGCGCTGTAGCTTGCTGAAGCTACAGAGTGCATATTCCCTGTGTGTTGATGTGCTTTCACACAAACAGTAATAACCCATATTACACACTAAATACCGATTTAGCGAGTTTATATCAAATTCAGAATTCAAAAGATTTAAGTTAGAAAGTAATGAAGTATTTTAATAGTTATTTTAGGTGGACAAACATCTGGCGGACAACATTCAGCATTCTCTCATTCAAGCCTCCAGCCTGAAAAATGGTTGCTCTGGAATTTTTAATGAGGAGAAAATGGCCTGGAGTTAATTCAATGAAAATAGTTGCTTTTTAAATTACAAACACAATAAAAATAGTTTAGCCCTACTAAAGTCAAGTCAAGTCAAGTCAATTTTATTTATATAGCGCTTTTTACAACGATGTTGTCTCAAAGCAGCTTTACAGAGTTTTGAAAACAGTTATAACATATATCCCCCAGTGAGCAAGCCAGAGGCAACAGTGGCAAGGAAAAACTCCCTCAACTGGAGGAAGAAACCTTGGGAGGAACCAGACTCACAAGGGGAGACCCATCCTCCTCTGGTCAAACAGTATTTACAGTTTGAACTAAATACCAAAGAAAGGAGTCTCTGTTTGAAATCTGGATAGCAAAGCTTTAGAAGCTGCACAGATATAGGCAGTGTATGACTGAGGCAGTCTCTGGCTGAGGCAGTCTATGACAGTCTTTATGTAAAGTGGGCGTGAGCTGAAACAGTCCCATCCTATCTCAGTGCTGGTGCATCTGGATGGCACAGTGATGTAACTGAGGGTGTAGCAGTAAATGGACAGGTGAGCTGGCTGGTGATGGTGGGGTGATGGCCCGATGATCAGTCCTTCAACAGCCTTCAACAGACAGGAGGACAGTCATTTCCTCAGGAAGAGTAAAGAGAAAGAGTTAGTTGGGCTCAGGAGTAAGACTGTAGAGAATATGAATTTTCAGAATTTTAGAGTGTGGTTGGTGACTCCGGCAGATCTAACTATAACAGCCTAAACTAAAAGGAGAGAACCAGAAGGTAACATGGACATGAGAGTACCCTGAGACACTGGGGTCCCCCCACTCCACCATCAACAAACCTGTGTGATCGCGTGAAGTGTTGGAACAACAGCACCAACATCTCAGTTTACCATAAACCTCTGTGTCCAAGAACCCCCAGATCTCCTGCCTTTATCTAAAAGAGAAGCTTAATTACAAAAAGCTACACTAAACAAGTATGTTTTTAGTCTAGACTTAAATATTGAGACTGTGTCAGAGTCCCGAACATTAACTGGGAGATTATTCCACAATTTTGGGGCTTTGTAGGAAAAAGCTCTTCCCCCCATTGTAGTCTTCTGAATTTTAGGAACTATTAGAAAACCAGCATCCTGTGATCTGAGTGAACGTGGCGGTTCATAATAGGAAATTAGATCTTGCAGGTACTCCGGTGTGAGACCGTGCAGGGTTTTATACGTCAGTAATAGAATTTTATAGTCGATACGGAATTTAACAGGAAGCCAGTGTAGCGCTGATAAAACTGGACTGATGTGATCAAATTTCCTGGTTTTAGTTAGTACTCTAGCTGCAGCGTTCTGAACTAACTGAAGTTTATTCAGGTTCCTGCTGGAGCATCCTGACAATAATGCATTACAGTAATCTAGCCTTGAGGTTATAAAGGCATGTATCAACTTTTCAGCATCAGACACAGATAACGCATTTCTTAACTTTGAAATGTTTCGTAGGTGAAGAAACGCTGTTCTTGTAATATTACCGATGTGTTGATTAAATGTCAGATCTGAGTCAATTGTTACACCAAGATTTTTGGCTACTGAACCAGGAACTACAGAGAAGTCAGCAAGATTTAACATTAAATCTGAACATGTAGTCCGAGCAGCCTTTGGGCCGAGGAGGAGAACTTCCGTTTTATCTGGGTTTAAAAGAAGGAAGTTCTGTAGCATCCAAAGTCTAATATCTCTTACACAATCTTCTATCTTATTTAATCTGGATTTGTCATCTGGTTTGGCTGATATGTACAGTTGTGTATCATCGGCATAACAGTGGAAACTAATTCCATGTCTATTTATAACTGAGCCTAATGGTAGCATATATAGTGTAAATAACAGAGGACCTAAAACAGAACCTTGTGGAACTCCATATTTCACTTTTGTAGTGTTAGACGATACATTATTTATCTTTACAAACTGAAAGCGATCACTAAACATACCACTCAGCATGAACCTATTTATGCTTAAGTACTCGTGTTTGTTTACTGTGATGTAGATGCTCTAAAGCCACACACACAAACGCAGGATACATTCTTTTTTCCAGTTACACCTGAAGAACTGTATGTAGGGTGATGATTAAGAGATAGTGTGGAGTGAGGCTATATTAAGACCTCTGGGCAGAAGCCTAGAGCCAAGTCAGAAGAGGGTCATGAGCAGGAGATTTAGTGGTTATAGGTTTTGCGGTGAGTGAGTGTGTGTAATCTAATGGAAGAATCAGCAGATGGCCCATATTCATTTCTCTATGGGGGGTCTGAGAGGCCCCGGTCGTGTTATCATGTTCTCAGGAGAAATGCTCAGGCTTTTAGCTCCAGATTTTACAGGAGGGTTAGGAGGGTGAAGTACAGTTCAGACCGCAATACAACTCCCTACTGAGGTCACTGTGTTTATTGGCTTTTAGTTATGACAGGATGGCAACTAGTGGCAAACATGACCAAAGTACTGCTTAGCAGAGCAAAGTTTAAATACCGGCTATAGTATGTACCTGGAAACATATTCAGCCTCTTTCAGGGAAAGCATGGCATCCTTTTCTTTCATTACTAAGAAGAATAAAAAACTTTGGTTGTGTCCCAATGACCTCTTCATGGAATATTTATAAGTATAAGTAATGTTTGTATGTATAGCATTGTCTTCTGTTGGTTTAACCGCTATTGATGCATGCCAGATGAAGAAGATGTTCATATTCTTGGTTGCGTTGACCATGGCTGAAAATTAAACATGGTAAAGTAGATGGCACAGATCAGCGTGACCCATGAAAAGTACACACAAGCTGTAGCTGAGGCATCTATTCTTCAGCAGCATGGCTAGTAAGATGAATAATTTCAGTAGAAGGTTTTATTTGCCTCAGAGGACACATGGGCAGCTTTGGGGCCATCAAGCCCATTTTACACCAGATGCAGTAGACTTTTATATCATTCACATGTGCCACATGTCAAGGGCAGAAATACACTTTAAGGCTATTTTTTTTCATTTACTCAGCCCGTTTTTTTTAGAAGCAGCTCAAATTAAAAATTACTTGCTTAAGTGTTCAATCTAGACCAGCGGCGTCCGATCTTATCTACAAAGGAACAGTGTGGCTGCAGGATTTCATTGCAACAAAGCGGGAGATCACATGATCAAGCTGAGTTGTTGATTGTTTAGTAGAGTCAGGAGTGCTCCTGATTATTTAAAATGAAAACCATTCAGTTTCCAATAACCTCCCATCCCTGTCTGTTAACAGGCAGGTGCCATGCATCCTTCACTTCTTCAGTGCGGCCATTGCTGAAACGAATGACCCCCACAGAGGAGCTCAGCTGAAAAAGACAGACCAACCAGTATGGACTGACCTGACATCATCTGAAGCCTGCAGCAGTTCCTTAAAGCTGTTTCCTGCACTGTAGAAAAGTAAAGGAGAGGAACGGCGAGTGTGTCGCCGGGTATGGGGGCCATGGTCACCTAGACGGAATGATTGTGTCTTAGGCCAGCTTCAGCCCTACTTCGGCTCTTATTTTCCTCCTCTCCCACGTTTCCCTCTCTCTGGCCACTCTGAATTGTGCCTTCTCTCCTGGCCCTGCTAGCCATGGCTGGTGTAAGGAAGCTAGCCCGGGCTGTCCGGCAGCAGGGCCTCCACCGCTTGGTCCTAGCACTTATACTCTTCTGCCTGCTCTCCATGGCCTACTTGGCCTACCATGTCAGTGCTGGCCCCAAGATCAAGGAGGCTCCTCCGCTCCCTATGGGGGACTGTGTGGCTGCTGCTCCAGTGAGTGGCAGCCAGAGAGCACCTCTCTTTCTGCCTTCGCAAGTGAGCCAACGACGTCAGCCCGTGAGGACGGTGGACACTGCACGCACAGAGCCTGTGGTACTCTTGTTTGTGGAAAGCATCTATTCCCAGCTAGGCCAGGAGATTGTGGCCATCCTGGAGTCTAGTCGCTTCCGCTACCGCACAGAAATCGCACCAGCTAAAGGAGACATGCCCCCACTGGCCTGGCGGGGTAGAGGCCGCTACGTTTTGATCATTTATGAGAACCTGCTCAAGTATGTCAACCTGGACTCATGGAACCGGCAGCTGCTGGACAAGTACTGCCAAGACTATGGTGTGGGTATCATCGGCTTCTACCGTGCTAATGAGAACTCTCCATCTAGTGCCCAGCTCAGAGGCTTCCCACTCTTCCTGCGCTCCAACCTGCCGCTGTGGGATTGCCGCATCAACCCAGCTGCTCCACTCCTCTACGTCACCCGGCCCAGTGAACTAGAGCCTGGACCGTTGCCCGCAGACAACTGGACCACCTTCCTGTCTAACCACAGCACCTATGAACCAGTCCTGCTGGCCAGTCCCAGGCCAGCCGAGCCACCAACGCACTCCTTCCTGCAAAGGACATTGTTAGCTACCGTAATGCAAGACCTAGGCCTTCATGATGGGATCCAACGTGTGCTCTTCGGTGGGAGTCTGTCGTTCTGGTTGCACAAACTGCTGTTTGTAGATGCAGTGGGCTATTTGACGGGCAGACGACTCAGCCTGTCACTGGACAGATTTCTATTGGTGGATGTGGACGACATCTTTGTGGGAAAGGAAGGCACGCGCATGAAGGTGGCTGATGTGGAGGTGAGACACCTAGCAATGTTGCAACCAATGTTTGTTGTATAATTGATTATCTTGCCCTGTGCCTTTACCACAGTAACAATCTCCAATGACGACAAACTGTTGTTTATCGATTTGCTTCATGCAAAGACATGCCAACAACAATAATCTTGTTGGGTAATGTGATGTTCTGCAATGACATCAAGTACATGTCACTGTAGAGATTGGAAATAAACTTTTTTTCCCTACTGATACTAACACTGATACATGATCTTAAAATATAGGCCAATACTGGGTATCAATAGCAATACTAACTCTATAACTATTTAACCTATCAATTTTGATATTTGTGCTGTTTTAAAAATATTTTATTTTTGGTTAGCTCTGTGTTCTATGTCACAGAAAATACATATTCATCTTAACTGAATGACATTTATTTGTTGAATTTATATATATATATGTAAGTTGCCACTTACATTTACTTGGATTAGGTTATTAGATATTAGATATGAGAAAACTTCTTTTTGTTTGTTTACGATATATATTTAGTATTTACTGTTTTAGAATTAGTAATAAGAATCATGGTTAGCAAGTTAAGTAAATCTGAAATGTCTAATAGCAGTGAACTTCAGTGTAGTTCCTGTTGGTAATGGTGTCCTCGTTGCCGAAACTGACTGCGTTTTAGTACAGATTGTTGTAGAAATGCAGCTTTTGAGCTGCTGCTCGAACACGCTTGGTGCTGTAGGCAGATATCATGTCTAAAAAAGGTATGGTGTATATTTTAGGATATTTTCAGACCGCAGTGTTAGATATCGCACACAACAGCTTTGGTCTGGGACAAACACAGGTGAAAAAAGGTCTCAGCTCTCGTACATCAGGCATAACAGGTGCTTTCAAAAAGCTTCAGGCCAAATGGCTTTCTAAAAAGAAAACATCAGACAAGACTAAGCAACCACAAACTCTCCAATAGTAATGTTCAGGTAGCGTTCATAATTCATTGTTTATTATTATTTAAATAATACATAATTAAAGTCTGAAGTCTACGTCAGGCAACCTCCAGCCTCAGTTTACGGGCACAGGCCTATATTTACCTTTTGGCCATTATTCTCCTAAATGACTAATCCAATCATTATGCCTTCTTCAGTTCCAACCCGCTTTCTGTTTAACAAGCTATGAAATAATACTAAAATATTTTGCCATCAATTCATCAATCATTTTTTATTAGAGATGGAAGGATCGATCGGCTATGTATCGGTATCGGCCGATTTTTAATCAAAATATGCGATCATTGATCGGCCGATATTTCTCCAATTTAGCGAGAACAATTTTCCTTTGCGTTGCGTTGCATCCGTCTGGCAGCTTGTTGCCGTACGTGACACAGACTCATCCAGAGTGTTTTTAAAATCTGTAAAATTAAGCGTGTCTCGTTGGGGAACCAATACAAAGACATTTAACACTACTAACCTGATACGGCTTTTAGAGAACACCCGCAGCTAAATACAATGAGTATCAGCAAACAGCAGAGCTAGCACAAAACAAATAACCCAGAACACCCTGTAGACCAGATCTGACCGGTACGAACAGAACAGCAGCAACAATTTAAGGTCTTCATTTAATGATTGCAGATTGTCGTTTAAAGTAAACAGAGTCTGTGTTTAAGGACTGCAGTTTTTACTGTATTTATTTAATTAGCTTTTTTCGTTTTAAATTAAGGGTCTAAATTAAATGATTGCAGTATTGGTGATATTTGTTTATTTACTGATAATTTTGTTAAAAAATATTATGCTGTTTCATATGAGCTTGTTAAAAATGGTAATAAACCAGTTTAGACCATGTTTCATGACTTGCTTGCGCTAATAACTATATGTAGCCCTGCCATGGCATATAGCCCCGCCCTCGATCGGTATCGACTATCGGCCGCGTTGAAAGGTGATCGGCGATCGGAATCGGCCTCAAAAACGGTCCATCTCTACTTTTTATATCATGTGCCTGTTGCTGTTTCATAAAGCCCTTTTGTTTTTTATTATGTGATGAATCATTTTTTCATAATCGCAGCAGCCCTAGTATTTGTACTACAAATCCTGCTCTGAATTTAGCTCCTGTAATGGCAGAAGAAATTCCCTGTAGTATGTTTAATGGGATTTCTTTTCTAGGGTGCGAGTGCACATTTAAAAAAAGAACAATGTCCAAACGTCTCCACTAAATAGGTCATCTGCAATAGCATCCCCGCACTGCATATTTCTTCATTTTAAATTCCCTTTTAGAGCAGCTCGTTGGCTGCGCTCACTTGCTCTCCCATGGCTGAAATGGAGCTAATGAATTAGCATGGTTAATGTGGGTTGGGGGATGTGTTCTGTCTGTTGCTCTTCTGAGGGCGTGATGATTATGGCTGCAACGGGAGAAAGCTTGCTCTTTTCCTTTCTGTCCCCCAGCCCCCCTCACTGGAGGCTAGAACAGGGCTAATGAGGCTGGCTTACTTTTTAATATGCCCAGATAAGCTTTCACGGGTGGTTCAGCCTGACCCACCTCACCGCCCGCTGCTGGGCCTGAGGGCTTACATCTCTCTTCTTCTCCTTGCTTCCTTGCTTTCTTGCTCACCCCTTGATCTGTTTTTTCTCTCTTATGTTCAGTCCTACATTGGTCCTCAGTCTTTATTCCTTATTATTTTCGTCACATGCTGTTTGATATAGTTTGTAATAAATCTGATTGTCATATACACTGTAGTTAACTTTGTGAATGATCCCAGATTGCAACCTTTCTTGATATCGTATAGTAACTGTACAGGTCATATTTAGTGTGGGAAGTGTGTTATCAGCTGATATGGTTGTTCTTTCTAGGCTCTTCTCCAATCTCAGGCCAAACTCCGTGCTCTAGTCCCCAATTTCACCTTCAACCTGGGCTTCTCTGGAAAGTTCTTTCACACAGGTACGTTGTGTAGTTGCATTGATGTTGGTTACGTTTATGAGCAGTTAGTTTAGCAAGGTGGGCGACACCGCTTCCTTCCTAGCTGCAAATCAGCTGTCAGTGCTTGGCACAGACAAGCACACTACAATCCACTGCTATGAGGCCTTAGGCAAGACTCCTAACATTTGCTTACAATCACTTAGGATATCAACAGCTGCTGGTATTTTAGTCATTACTAACTTAGACAATATATATTAAAATACTGTAAGCTAGACAACAAAAGATATTTTAAAAATGTTTACAGTTATTTAGGACCTCCTAGTAAGTAAGTATTGGTGAGCACTGTACTTTTATTGTGAATTTATAGTATTTTTCTTAAGACATTGTACAAAATACAAGACAAGCTGGATGTTCATTTTATTACAACTTTACTTTCAGTGTTATTTAGTTTTCTCCATCGTTCTGGAATCAATTGTTCTTGAGACTTTTTTATACAGTGTCCTTCAGTTTATTTGAAAAGCTGTGAAGTTGTAGACACTAATAAAGAACATAAATTAACATACGACCTCAATTACCATCTTTCAAATGGAGATTTCAAACGTTTGTTCAGCTTTTTGTGTACTTTTGTATGTCTCTTGTGTACCTTCTAAAACTGGAGGTCGCTTTAGACAAGCATGTCTGACGAATGCTTAAAAATGTCATTGTAGTTTGTGGTGCAGTGGGAAGATTCGTACTTTGCAAGGATGTAGGTGCAGGTTTGACAATGGTGGGGGGACACATTTGCTAATATGAATCAAAGCCCACCCTATCCCCTTAAAATATTACCTATAAGTTGATTCCACTGTAGGTAAGGTGGTAAATCACTGTATGTACAGTGACATAGAACAACATTTGTGGAATTACAGTAAATTACAAATAAATAAATAAAATTATCTACAACATTATCTGTACTTCGGTTAATTATTAGATGAATACAATTAAAGATCACTTTTCAAACTAAACAAGATACTCCACATTACATGGTACTGCTGTCAGAAAACGTTTCAATTAAACATGCAATATCTGGATTATATACACATATAATTAAAAACAAAAACTATAATATTTTCTTTGGAGCATAATACTGAAATCAAATGACAAAACAATGTATGTTAATGTTTTCTGACTAGACAAGACTAACATTCATGTTAGACATTAAGGCTGTGTCCCAAACAGCAACCTCTGGAACATTACATACTGCACTACTGAAAGCACTTCTAACGATGGTGTCCTTTTATTTATTTATTTATTCATTTATTAATTTATTTTATTTATTTATTATATTTGTTATGTAAGTAGTATAGTAGCAGTCTGCAGTTTGGGGCGTGGCCAGAGAGTAATATAACTTTACGTTTCAGAGTGCTTTCTTGACAAAAGTTATTATAAACGTTAGCTAACCCAAACCCTCCTAGTCTGTTACCATAACAACACATTCTACAAAAGGCATTTTATTGCAGTATATTTTGTTATTCATTGCTCTCATCACTGACCTCGCGTTTAAAGCTGGCACGAGCTACACAACGCTCCAGCGAGGAGAGAGAGCTCGGCCCAGTGAAGCTGCTGACTGCAGGATATTTCTGAACAGGCATCTCAACACAAGCCTTAACAAAGTGAAAGACCACCTAACAACCAGAGCCCGCTGCTAACAACAAACACAGCATGTGAATTGCGAAGGCTGCCAAAACGGGCTTTTAAAATAAAGTGTTTTTAAACAGTTTCAGTTTTTCTGTGGTTTAATTTTTGTCTAAATCTACCTCCACCCCCCCGGTTCCTACGCCAATGGTACTTTGTCATATTCCTCTCATTCCCACCCGTCTATCCTGCCCCCTCCCTTAGTTCTCACCCTCTGTGCTGTGTTGTATTAATTGCATGATGTAGGTACTGATGAGGAGGATGAAGGAGACGACACTTTGCTCAGACACAGGCAGGAGTTCTGGTGGTTTCCTCACATGTGGAGCCACATGCAGCCCCACCTGTTCCACAACGTTAGTGTGCTTGCAGAACAGATGAGACTCAACAAACAGTTTGCACAGGTCAGTGACAGCTCCCACACACACAACCCAGAACAGTGATTTTCCGAACCATTTCCCGGGCAGTTGATGAAATGCTAATATTAATTAGTGATTAATGAAAGCCCACACTAGCTTTTCCTGTACAGTTTCTCATTAGCACTTCAACTTCTGGTTGATGTAATTGTTTAATGTGTGAAAACTTAACCGATGGCCTTTGTCCTCAGGCCTGGGTCTTAAATTGTATTAATACGATCAAATAAAATATTTTCCTGTGTAACTGTTATCAGCATCTCTGGAAAGCGTGTTGGCTGTTTATGGAATGTTGTGATGTGGTGATTGTTGTGATATTATATTGAGCTGCTGGCAAGCGGTGAATGGTGAAAAGGGCTCTCCACAAAGGCATTTGTGATGAGATACATTGGACAGCACAATGGCAGCTTTTCCATCTACATCATTCATGAAGACATGCACACTGAAAACTGAGAAACAGACAGAAATATCACTTTATTGTTACTGTGCAAAAGAGTCTATACATATAAATAGTGCTGCTGCTTTTTATTGCATATTTGCACTGCCAACTGCATAAATATGTATTTGCACTAACAAAGTCTACACTGTTTACACTGGTTAACTGCACTACTGCCATCACACATACACAAGACTTATTCTATTTCTATTTTGTATTGAGATGGAAGGATCGATCGGCTATGTATCGGTATATTTTTAATCAAAAATATGTGATCGACGATCAGCTGATATTTCTCCAATTTAGCCGATCCCGAGAGCCGATCAATGGCGTTAAACAAATGAGCCTAATTTCTGTATTTTCAGCTAGTGTTTCGTTGAAACCCCCTTCGGCCAGCTCCCTGCAATTCCTATCTGAACCACTAGGTGGAAATACACACCCTTTCATTTTTGAAAGACTGACTAAAGCGGCGCGCCTCGCGAGAACAGTCTGCGTTTCGTCCGTCTGGCAGCTTGTTACCGTATGTGACACAGACTCATCCAGAGTGTTTTTAAAATCTGTAAAATTAACCTTGTCTCGTTAAGGAACCAATACAAAGACATTTAACACTACTAACCTGATACGGCTTTCAGAGAACACCCGCGACTGAATACAGTGAGTATCAGCAAACAGCAGAACTAATAACCCAGAACACCATACAGACCAGATCTGACCGGTATGAACAGAACAGCAGCAACAATTCAAGATCTACATTTAATGATTACAGATTTAGTTTAAAATAAGAGTCTGCGTTTAATGACTGCAGTTTTGACTGCATATATTTATTTTGCTTTTTTGTTTTAAATTAAGGGTCTAAATTGAATGATTGCAGTATTGGTGATATTTGTTTGATTCACTTTGTTCAATTACTGCTTTCTTTGTTTAAAATATAATGCTGTTTCACATGAGCTTGTTAAAATGGTAATAAACCAGTTTAGACCATGTTTCATGACTTGCTTGCGCTAATAACTACATGTAGCCCTGCCGTGGCATATAGCCCCGCCCTCGATTGATATCGGCTATCGGCCGATCGCGTTGAAAGGTGATCGGCGATCGGAATCTGCCTCAAAAACGCTGATCAGTCCATCTCTAATTTTGTATATTCTATTTATTTTATATTCTATGTTCTGTCTTACCCTGTGCACTTGTGGAATAGCTACAGGGTGTATTGAATTTCCCTCTGGGATCAAAACAGTATCTATTTATTTCTCTATCTGTTTAAATCATCATGTTCCTGCTGTGTTATTGCTGTTTCTCCCTTTTTCCTTCTCTGTTTCTCACCTCTTATCCTCCTCGGCTGTAGGAGCATGGCATTCCCACAGATATGGGCTACGCTGTGGCTCCTCACCACTCTGGAGTGTATCCAGTCCACACTCAGCTATACCAGGCCTGGAAGAGTGTGTGGGGCATTACTGTGACGAGTACAGAGGAATACCCCCACCTCAGACCTGCCCGCTTCCGCAGGGGCTTTATCCACAGCGGCATACAGGTTTGACCACAGAGGCACATAACAAACCAGCAAAAATACTTCAATAAAAAATTACAAATTCAATAAATAATTCGGAATCTAACAAAATTTCTTTACAAAATGATAAATAAACAAAATTAAAGAATACTTAAAATGAAGAGCAATGCTGTTTATGGGAGATGTTTTAGGCTGCAGCTATACCAACACCTGTTTATGCCATTGCCAAAGTTATCAGGTGTGTCTACTATACAGGTGTGGAAGTGTATATTTACTGACTATAGCTCATCTGAGTTAATGCATAATTTGTTAGCCACCTTTTATGTTCACTGTCAGTGCAAAGAAAACACTATATGATCAACTCTGACCACATATGTAGGAGGCGAGTCACACTAACATGGTAGCACTATGTTGCTGTGTTGCAGCTCAGTGTTACCGCTGGGCTAAGATTAAAATAAGATATGAGAATCTTTATTGTCATTATATGTGAGTATAACGAAACTTTGGTTCAGAACCATCTGCACACGGACCAGAAGACTTAGAAACAGTTTTTTGTCCTAGGGCTGTGGCCTCCATCACACCCCACTGACTTTGAATCCCCCCACCCCTATCCAAACAGATTGCCACTCTGCGCTCAGCACATTAGCCACTCAGAGCCACTCACTTTACAGCTGTATGGACATTAATTAAGTTTCTCTTACTGATGTGTGATATAATTGCTATGCTGCGACATTATTTTCATTCTGCAAGTCAATCAGTTCTTCTTCTCCTGTTTCTTGACCTACTTAGTTCCTGCGAGTATCTCTAAATTGATTAGCGTGAGGGAGATCGGATGGGTGAATAACAAAGGCCAAGCAAGGTCTTGAGGGTGTCCTGCTCAGTCTAGTGGTGCACTCCTCGTTTCACCCGTTAGTTCTTCTTCTCCTGTTTATTGACTTAGGACGTGGAACTCTCTAAAGGTAGACGGGCCTAATAACACTTAACAAGCGCCGGCCTCCGTCTCTGTACTAACACAAACCAGAACTAACTCTGTCTTTTTTCTCTCTCTGAGGTAATAACTGCCCACCTGTCCAGCCGAATACTGTAAAGGACTGACCACCAGGGCCCCCCCGTCACCTAGCATCAACCGGTTCTCCTCTCCATTTGTGCCATTTCCTCCATCCTTGACTGCATCACTGTATTATCCACCTGATGTAGCACCTGTACAGCTTCTAAAGCTTTTACCTTCAGACTCAGCTTTAGTTTATTAAACTGTAAATACTGTTCGACCAGAGGAGGATGGGTCTCTGCTTGTGAGTCTGGTTCCTCCCAAGGTTTCTTCCTCCAGTTGAGGGAGTTTTTCCTTGCCACCGTTGCCTCTGGCTTGCTCACAAGGGATAAACAGCTGTGATTTCATGTTTTTCATGCTTTAAAATTCCTGTAAAGCTGCTTTGTGACAACATCGTTGTAAAAAGCGCTATACAAATAAACTTGACTTGACTTGACAATAGGTATTTATATCACCATCTACCCCAAAATCACAAATTTCAGCTACTCCCATTTTCTGCTGCTCACATAAATATTATAAATGATTAATTTCTTTTTAAATTGTCTTTAGTATTTTGTGTCTCTGCTGTTTGGAAAGTTGTCAACAAAGTTTTGTTATACTCACATATAATAACAATAAAGATTCTCTTATTGCAGACGCAGCAGCTCAACGCTCTCCCAACCCAAAGTTTCGTTATACTCACGTATAATGACTATAAAGATTCTCTTATCTTAAAAAGATTAATTCCCCAAACAAAAACATTCAACCAGTTGTGATGCTGTGGTCAGAAACTGACCACTGATGAAGCTATCATTTTAAATGATTACACCCACATGGTGGTGGTAGTAGATAGTGTCCCTCACAAATTGAGAAATGTCAATAATTATATATCAGTCATTCTGCTGCAGTGTTTATTTATTCACTCACACATGACTGCAGACGTGGGTTCATGAATTTCACTGATTGTTTAGTGTTGTGTAGTATCTACAGTGTGATTATGTTTCTTCATCAGGTACTTCCACGCCAGACTTGTGGGCTGTTTACACACACTATCTTCTATAAGGATTACCCAGGAGGCCCTCAAGAGCTGGACAAGAGCATCCGTGGAGGAGAGCTGTTCCTGACTGTGCTGCTTAATCCAGTCAGTCAAAACACACACACACAAACAAAACCTCCACAAAACTTTTTAAAAGTCCTTCTGCTTATTGTACAGTGCACTCTTTCTCCATGTCTCACTCTCAGGTCAGTATTTTCATGACCCACCTCTCTAACTATGGAAATGATCGGTTGGGCCTGTATACCTTTGAGTCTCTGGTGAAATTTGTCCAGTGCTGGACTCACCTGCGCTTGCAGACTCTGCCCCCAGTCCGCCTGGCCGAAAAATACTTTCGCATCTTTCCGGATGAGAGAGACCCCCTGTGGCAGGTTTGTGCTATTACACTCCAAAGCTATAGCTTTATCGGGAATCAGGTTTCTTGCTGCTATTTTTTTTACCTGCATTTGTATGTGATGTTGGAACATGTGCATGTTCTCTTTATTTACAAAGTCATAAACCAAAAGCATACGTGCTGAAATATGTGTGAACTGTGAGCTGTATATAGACTATATGATTTCTGCCCCGCAGAATCCGTGTCATGATAAGAGGCATAAAGACATTTGGTCTAAAGAGAAGACCTGTGATAGGCTGCCCAAGTTTCTGGTTATTGGCCCTCAGAAGACAGGTAAGTGTTGTGTGAACATTGTAGTTTTTGTGTTATTTATAATTACAATGCAAATCTTCATTTGTCTGGTTTACAAAATAGAACATACAGATTGTATTTTTTTATTGCAAACCAATTTGCTCCTAAAGTACATTTTAAAAGTCACAATCTCTTTTGAGAGATATTTATTTATTTTTTAAGCATACTGCTTGCAATGTATTCATTTCTGCTTAGTAGTTGTTAGAACCACCTTGTGCTGCAGTAACAGCTTTAAGTTTGTTACTGTAAGCATCTGCTGGTCTTGCACACTATTTGGAAGTGATTTTTGGCCTTTCTTCCTGTCATATATGCTCCAGGTCATGTCATAGATTCTCAGTTGACTTGGCTGTTGTAGAACCTTCTACTTTTTTGGTGTTCAAACACTCTTGTGCTGCTTTGGACATGTTTTGGACATGTGAAGTTTCCAAGCTTTATTTCTTCAGCAGGCCTAAGTTTGTTGTGTTGCAGTATCCCCCTGTGTTTTGCAATGTACATCCATCCTTCAGTATTAAAAAGATTCCCACAACATTATGCTCCCACCCCTTAGTTCACTGCTGGGCTGGTGTTTGTTGAGAAATTGGCTTTGTTGTGTTTTGCACCAAACACAGTCCCACATTGCCAAAAAACTTGTCCCATTTGACCACAAAACCCATATAAGCCAGTTGTATGCAGTGCACCATGACTCCATTCTCTGCCACCAAACTGATCTGTAGTTTATTCGTTTATCTTTAGTCATAGATTAAGAATTTACAGCGAGCCTTCAGATTTACTACTAATAATAATAAGGCCAGTTGTATAATAATTAGGGCAATTTTTTTTCAATAACTAGGAACATCCACAGCACAGCGGTTACATTTGTTTTATTTTATTTTTATTTTATTTTATTTTATTTTTTGCTGTTTTTGTCAAAGAATATTGTCTTTATAGAACCTGTATTACTTAAAATAGTTTTTTTTAGGGTTAAATGAAAGAACACTGTACAAAATATTAGTGTTCTCTTTTTAAGGGGGTTGAATATTTTGGCAAAGTACTTTTTGTTCACAGCTAATGCTGTAGCTTCTCTCTCTCTAACTGCAGGGTCGACGGCTCTACATGCATTTCTCTCCCTCCACCCTGCCATCACCGCCAGCTTCTCCAGCCCTGTCACCTTTGAGGAGGTGCAGTTCTTCAGTGGACCAAACTACCTGCGTGGAATAGACTGGTAAGTACAGGCTTGTACCAGTTACCAGCTCGCAAGGTCTCACATGCATAAATAGGCCTAGAATCTCTGGTTTCCTGAATAAATTGTCCTAGATTTTCATCCTTAAGGTCATCTAATTTCTCCACTGAACAGAGGAATAATTTAGCCTTAATGACTTCTGCTTCTATTATTTTCTCTCCATCAGGTATATGGACTTTTTCCCAGTGCCCTCTAACGTGAGCACAGACTTCCTGTTTGAGAAAAGCGCTAATTACTTCGACACTGAGGTCGTCCCAAAGAGAGCCGCCGCACTGCTGCCCAGAGCCAAAATCATCACTATCCTCATCAACCCTGCAGACAGAGCATACTCCTGGTACCAGGTATGTATGTGTGTGTTTGTGCACAGGTGTGTCCAGATGTTTCTTGGTTTATAAAATTCCCACCAACACTTGCTTGCATTTAATCTAATCTAATGTGTGTCCGCTTGCATTTAATCTAATCTAATGTGTGTCTGCTCACATGGTTGCTTTTCCCGTACTTAGCAAAATAACAGAAACCCATTATAATAGATGGCAATGGAAGTACTGGGAACCAATTTACAGTATTGTGTATGGTAACTGATAAACCCAGCAGATTAGTTCAAAACCCTGGAGTATTCATTTATCATATTCAATTGCTCATTATCTCTCTCTCTTACTATCTTGCTCTCTCTCAGCATCAGAGGGCTCATCAGGACCCTGTTGCTCTGAATTACACGTTTCACCAGGTCATCTCTGCAGGACCCTCATCTCCTGTAGCTCTGCTTACTCTGCACCGCCGATGCCTGCAACCTGGATACTACAGCAGCCATCTAGAGCACTGGCTCCAGTACTATCAGCCCAACCAGGTAAATTCATCCACTACAGTTCTGAACAAGAAAGCACATAAATAGGAGTACAAGTTACACATCTGCTCTACACCCTCTAAGCCTAATGCATGTATTAAATAGTGGTAGGAAATTTTGTACCTCACAGAAAGGTCCAGTTCTACATGCTGAAACTGATAGGATAATGCCAGCAAGGACATGTATGCAGTGTAGGTCCCAGATTTAAATGTGGTTAGAAATAAAAGGTAGCTGCCACCTGCTCGCGTCAAGATTCCACTTTTGGCAACAAACAATAAAAGTGGTGTACGCCCACCAGCCACTTCATCAGGTCCACCTCACTGTCTATTTTATCAGCTCCACTTAACATAGAAGTGCACTTCATAGTTCTACAATTACAGCCTGCAGTCCCTCTGATTTCACTGCATACTTTGTTAGTCTCCTTTCACCTTGTTTAGTGGTCAGGATCCCCTCGCAGGACCACCGCAGAGCAGGTATTATTTGGGTGGTGGATCATTGTCAGAACCGCAGTGACGTTGATGTGGTGTGTTAGTGTGTGTTGAGCTGTGTCGGTGCTGCTGGAGTTTTTAAATTCACCGTCCACTTTATTAGTCACTCCTACTTTGTTGGTCCACCTTGCAGATTTTAAATCAATAGACTGCGTTGCTGCATAGTTTGTATTGGTCATCCTCTAGTCCTTTATCAGTGGTCACTGAATGTTGCCCACAGGGCACTGTTGGCTGGATAGTTCTTGTTGGTGGGCTGTTCTGCTGTTTGGTCATTCTGTGGGGGTCCTGCACACTGAAAAAGAGGGTGAAAGACTGCTAACCAAGTATGCATATAAACAGTAATTGTCTGTAATTGTTGAACTACAGAATTCTTCTATATGGTGTGTGTATATATGTATATATATATATATATATATATATATATATATATATATATATATATATATATATATATATATATATATATATATATAAAATTATAATTCTTCTATATTTTGTGTATATATGTAATTAGAATTTTCTATATGTTGTGTATATATTTAATTGTAATTCTTCCATATGGGGTATATATATGTAATTATAATTCTTCTATATGGTGTGTGTATATATATATATATATATATATATATATATATATATATATATATATATATATATATATATATATATATATAATTGTTCTATATTTTGTGTATATATGTAATTAGAATTCTCCCATATGGGGTATATATATGTAATTAGATTTCTTCTATATGGTGTGTGTATATATATATATATATATATATATATATATATATATATATATATATAATTGTTCTATATTTTGTGTATATATGTAATTAGAATTCTCCCATATGGGGTATATATATGTAATTAGAATTCTTCTATATGGTGGTGGAACTGATAAAATGGACAGTAAGTGTAAATACAGAAGGTGTACCTAATAAAGTGGCCAGTGGCTGTTAATAGAAGCACAACAAGCAAGAACATTGTTCAAGTTCATGCTCCATCCAAATATCCAACTGAGATTTACAGCATTAGTGTGTCTGATTTACATTCTGCTGGTGCGTGTGTAGCTGCTGATTGTTGATGGACTCCAGTTGCGGTCTAACCCAGCCCATGTGATGGACAACGTGCAGAAATTTCTGGGAGTCACGCCCTTCAACTACACTCAGGCGCTGACGTAAGAATGACCACTACTATAGTCCTGGGTCTTCATGCTGTAACTGTGTTTTCTATTGCACTTATAAGTTCTAAGTTAAACAGGTTTAACTCTGTGTTTGTGTAGGTTTGATGAGAGTAAAGGTTTCTGGTGTCAGAGACTGGATGCTGGCCGCTCACGCTGCCTAGGCAAGAGCAAAGGCAGAAAATACCCAGATATGAGCCCCGAGGTAATCACCTTTCATCCAATATTAATGCTCTATATTCCGCTCAAGGTTATGAAGTCTGTACGAACGCATTAATTTAAAATATGACTGTTTTATTAACCTCCGTTTATCACATTTATTGACTCCTTGTGAAGTTTCCAGAATAGATATGCATTAGTGCTATGACACAGGTAAATGGGATCTGTGCGCTTCTCTACTCTCTTTTATTAGCATTGCAATTACATTATCAACTGGATTAATGACTCTCCTAAAACACTTAGCACTGATATGTACATTGTAGTTATTTCACAGTGTTGCCCCCTTAAAAGCTTCTTTAGAATTAAACAGTGCAGGCAGGTTAAACAGAAAGTAGGACAGAAGCTTGGTCAAATTCAGGACAGCCTCAGTTTATTTGTTGCAAGATTTATTGTACAGTATTGTGTGATGCTCTTAAGTTAGTACGGCTGCAGCATCTGTCTCTCCCAAAATATTCTTTAGAGCAATTAACAGGCATTTTTAAAAAACTATGCAATTAGCAATACATGTTAATAATAATGTGTATATAGTATATTTACACATATTTTTCATATATTTAAAATAGGTTTGGAAAGAAAATAAAAATAAGAACAACTCTAGGAGAACAACAAAAAAGAAAGGAAGAAAGGAATTGAGAAAAAAGAACAGTAAAATAGTATGAATGAACAAATAAACAAACTTATTATATTAAGTATACATATTCAATAAAATCATGAAGTTCCTGATTTTTGTTTTATTTTAATCAAATTTTGAGACACTTGTGTGTGTTTTGTTCTAGAGATTGTAATTCTAACATTGTAAGAAAGTGTTAATGCCTATTGTTGCCTATGTAGCCACCGTATAAAACGCCTTAGGAATGTAACAAGCCTGTGATTTTATTAGCTTCAAATCTATTCTGTGTGATCAGAGGGAAAATAAAAGATTGAATCAGATCCAATCCTTTAACAAATCTAGCCTGAAATGGCACTCATTCTTTCTGTGGGGTTGCAGTGTGTTTGCTCATTATGGTCCTTCACTCACTAAGTGAGGTTAAAATGAGCTTATTTTAAGGTGTAATAACTTTTAAAAGGTGCCATAGAGAACATTTACTCAGCATTAGAAATTGTTCTCTGATGTCTACATACAAGGTATGTGACTCTGGTTGGGGTAAAGTTGCCCAGATGCAGTTTTACACACCAGTTCACTCTCTATGATTAGGTCCTGGAATGAAACGAGCTGCTTCACCTTCTTTGGTAAGCTCATGAGATATGTTAGGAGCTCTCTGTATTATAGAGAGACACCATCATAATCACACAGAACATGTTGAAAGATGAGACACAGACAGGAGAATAAGATCTGTGTAATAAACCAGGTGGTCAGACCAGGGGCGACTGTAGGCTGAGGTTTAGGGGTGCTGAGATCATTAAACAGCTCATTAAAAAAAACACCTACGTTTTAAAGTCATTTCGGACCATCAATCTGAAATCAGTGTTGGGGCAACACTGGGACTGGAAAGACACCAACAAATGTTGGTGGGATTTTTTTGGTGTTCACAAAGGATGAACTAATATATATATATAGATAATTTATATTATATATAGATTTTATATATAGATTTTATATATATATATATAAATCTATATAATATAGTTCATCCTTTATTATGTTTTATATTTAATAATAATATATATATATATATATATATATATATATATATATATATATATATATATATATATATATATATATATATATATAATTTTTTTTTTTTTTTTTTTTTTTTTTTTTTTTTAAATATATATATATATAAACTAAACTAAACCCTCACATAGTCACTCCTAGCTAACAGTAACAGAATAAAGAGTGATCAGAAATATGGGTTAGGGTTAGAGCTAGACTAATAATGACAGCAATGTGTTGATTCTTGCTAGACACACGACACCAGTAAAATAAAACACTGACCGTGTGTGCGCGCGATGCAGTGCTGAAAGAGAAACTGGATCATACCATTATGGGGCAGCTGCATTTTCTTTATATTACTATTACTATAATCTGTCTATGGTTTTAACATTTCCAGCTTGTCAGAGACAAATTAACGTTAAAATAAAAAAAGTTGTTTTTTAAATTATAATTATTAGGGGTGCTGGGACTCAATTTAGAGGTTTAGACTATTTAGTTTAATTGCTAGTAGCTGACGTTACCTGTACTAGCTTCTAACTTCAGAACAACACAAGTTGTTGTCAGATGATCTGCTTAAACCGTCAAACTGATAAAATCACACAGCAGTGTTGCTGCTTACAGGTTGCTGTTGAGGTTGTGATGCTAATAATGGTGGAACTGCTCCTCTCTTCAGTCTCTTCCATGTTCAGAGTTGAGTGAAGCTGCTCCATGTTGTCCAAGCTTTGAGAAACTGGAATTTTGCAAATTCTTTGTTCCACCTTGAATTATGTGCCTGTACAAGCTGTAACATTTGAGGCAGAACAAAAACATTCAATAAAGAAACTGGAAAATAGGGAGGAAAGTTTATTCTCGTGTAGAGATAAACATCAATCATCCCCACTGACAGTTGGGTTCACTGGAAAGGGTATGAATAGTACCAGCATCGCCTTCACAGCCTGGAACATTAGATTCTGGCACAGTACACCATTTTTGTTGCTCTGTCTGCTCTGTTATTGTTTTGATGGGCTAGAACATGAGCTGGTGTATATAAATTTTGGGGCCCTGAATATTAATGAATGAAAGCTGCTATTAAGATTTTGGAAGTTTAACCACCACCTTTAGTAGATGCAGGATTTGTATTCGAAGGGGAAGCGACAGTGTTTGAAGTTCTCAGTATGTCTGTTCTAGTTACCAAACAAATTATTTATCTGTGCCAGTGTAAATACAGTTTTCATTCAATGGCACTAAAATGCCATGGCCAATAACTGGCAGGGTCTTTTCACACAACATGCGTCCTCAATGATCAGATCAGGTTCGGATTATGGTCGGAACACTCTAACCACATTGGAAGTGGAAGCGGAATGCATTGCTATCTGTAAACACTACAAACCAAGAGCCTTCTTGCGCTCTGGGAAGATGGAAGTGTCCATGCTGAGCTTAAAAGCACATCAGCACCTATATTGTTGATTTATGTGGAAAGTATACTCAGCTCTTATCTGGCTGAAGTGGGGAAGAATTTTAAAACAAGTGAAATCATGCCAACGTGTGTCCAGAATTCAAGGTCATGTTTTTTCCATGTTTTTAAGGACGACAGCCTGTCAGAGTGTTTGTGTCTGATGAATGTGTGTGCCATGTTATGTGAGCACAAATACATGCACATTAATGGACTTGTTGTGTTTGTTGTCCAGTCTCGGGCGTTCCTGTCCGAGCATTACCGGGAGCAGAACGTGGAGCTGTTGAGGCTGTTGAAGAGGTTGGGTCAGCCCCTGCCAAGCTGGCTCAGAGACGAACTACACAACTCCAGCTGGAGCTGACATTTAGAAGTCGGATCACGAGCAAAACCACAGCGAGAAGCCTGCTCTGTAGCGGAGAAAACAGCGCCCCTGCGTGACCGGAGAAGAGAAGGCAGCCGGCCCCCACACGCTAGCCTCCACGCTGTGCGGACATCAAACCGAGAGGAGTGGAGCCAGGGGCGTCTGTTGAGAACCCAGGTTTTTGGGGGGCTTTAATCAGAGCGAAAGGGAGCCTCACTGAGTTGCTGAGGAGGACTGGATACTTTTATTTAATTGCCAAGCTAAGGACTTTGGAGCTCATTAGTGGCATTGTGGTAATGGACATGGGAGCTCATTATTTGCATTGTGGGAAATGGTGTTTCACAATGTGTTATGAATGGACCGGTGCCATCTCAACTACAACGGCAGCCTTTGGTAAATCAGGCTTACGCACAGGTTCTCAAGAGAAGGTCGAAACACTTAGCCACGTGGATGTGAAGGAACTTGCTGGCCTTGCAGGAAAATCACAGGCAGGTCTTAATGAGTGTTTTTAATTCTGCCAAGCAGAGAGGTATTTGAAAATTTGTTGCTTAAGGTATTCTGACATTCGCCGACTCTTAAAATATATTTTTTTTGATAAAGGTTAGGTTTCCCAACCCACAGCATACAAACCCAAACACAGTTTTCAACACATTTTCAAGTTGGCTTTAAACAGTTTGGCTCCTTGAAATTGTTTTGGAATTCTGTTTATGCCACTGACTGGCTATCATGGTGGCTAGACTGGCAAGGCACAGGCAGTTGCACAACCTATTGCCCTGCAGGGGAGGTGCCTATGCGGAAGAGTGTGAAAATCACGCTGACGGCCAGCTGAGGCCTGATGAAGTGTTTAAGGCTGTGTTCAGACTGCAGGCAGATCGGATTTATTCTTGATCTTTCAAAGAAAACTGTCTGTACTGTTATTTGTAGGTGATCCAATTGGATTTGTGTGTCCAGACATCACCAACCTATTTGCATGGGTTAGTGTAGTACCTACACAGGCAGCACTAACTATGTAACAAGTCCTAGCGCTTGGGTCACATTTCTAGTGACGCAAAAGACTCGAGTAGCAAGAGCGTCCAGACTGAGAGGTGTTTGTAAACATTTGATAACACAATTCGATTGTGTTTTTGCTGTCCAGTTTATCAAAATTCAATCGGCATACAATCTTGATATGGCAAAATCTGATTTGCCTGGCAGTCTGAACTAGGCCAAAGTACAGAGAAATAGGTCAGCAGTGATTCCAAGCTCTAATGCTCGATCTGATTGTGCCAAACTAAACAGCAAAAAGGATTCTGAAAGAGAAATCTGCCAAAAACGAGACACGCATTGTGCTTCAGAGACTTTTTGTTTTTTTGCCATCGAGCAGGTCAGATTGTGAATGTATGGTTGTGTATGTGCGTATAAGTGGAAGTTAGTTGCAGTGACTCAACTGTATATCAACTCACAGTAGTATGATCCGTTGTCTTGTTTGGTCAAACTTGAAATCAGGTTGGGGGGGGCGGGCGGGCGGGCGGGGGTGGGGAACAACCCACATCTGCAAATAAAGGCACAAAATGGCAGCTAGACGTGTTGAGTTTCCTCTTTCTCATGCATGTTTGGAATGAGGTGAGCGAGAGGGGACAGAAAGTGCTATCTCTCTTCCTGCAGCCTGCTTTATCAGATAGGAGGAAAGAGTTTGATTAATCACCGTGTGGAAACAACTTGTCCTCCATTTCAGAGTGCTGGGGCCCCGACGGCTAACAGCAGCAAACTCAGCCTTTAAATAAGACTGCTCTGTTCCTCTGGGAGCCACCAGAGACTGTGTGCCGATAGATAGAAGGAAGGAAGGTGTGTGTGTGTCTAAGAGAGAGACTGAGTGTGAGAACAGCTCTCAGTATAAACACCCTTGAACACAGTTACAGGGTACAGCTATTATGAATGTGCAGTAAATGAGATGTGGTGTAAAGTAGGGGTGGGCAGTATCCGGACATTGTTACAGTGATAAACTCCCAAAAAACCATACCATGATGTAGCCTATTTTGAATATCACAGATACATGTAGACTAAATAACTGGAAATATATCAATAAAATAAAAATAGATGAAATAGAGAGCCTGCAGGATCAGCTTAATTGGATACCAGCAATTAAGGCCATTATAATTTAATATTTTGCCTTATTTTTGGTCCTCTTGTCCCTTCCTAGAGTATATTTATATTAAAAAAGCCATTGTAGATTATCTACTCTAATTCATTGCAAATCCTAGAAGGACTAAACATATTCAAGATGATGTAAAACATCTTCAATCATAATGTACTCAGAAGGAAGAAGGAAACTATCCAGGTTGTGAAGGTTGAGGAGGTACAAAGCCAATTTCAAAATAAAATATGAATATATAGTCCCTGTCCAATGAAAAAAACTCAATGATTTTGAGTTTTATACATGATTTGAACACAACCATTGGTCGTTTATATTGTGTGAAATTTTCATGATGAATGGACCAATAGAAATGCTCCAAAATAGCTTGGAAAAGATTCTGGTTTCATTGACTTACATTGAAAGTAGAGTATGTTTATGGCCTCTGCTGTAAAGTAGCAATTTTGGAAATACCAGTTTTTCATTGGACAGCAACGATATGTATATAAAATGTGTCACTTTACAGGCGATGACAACTATATTCATCAAGCAGCTGTCAGAGGATATAAAGAACAGCTTTTTTTTCCTTAACGGTAATTTTTGCCATAATCCCACACCCTTAACTACACACACTCAACTGCCACACATAGTAACACACTTGATTCCCATTCATTTGATCAATCAATCACACTTTGCACATGCTGAAATGGTCTTTTTATTAAATACTTCCAAGATCAGGTTTCAATAATTAACCAAAGCTATGAAGACTTACTAACATTCAGACAAACACTTGATAGTTGTCAATTCATGGTTTTATTAAATGTATGATCATGCAAAATCCAGCATCCATGTTTTTAACTCCGAGTATATACGTAGCCCAATAGTATATCATTACAATGCAATAGTTTTACTCTGAATGAGGGGAGCATTCCAAGCTGAAACCTTGATTCATTTATTTATTCTTTTTTTGTATATTTACTTTTTTGCTTCTTTTTAAATGTGGTATATCAACCTATTCATAATCCCCGAATGAAGTGGTTTTCATTTCAGCGATGTAACTATAACAGATTTGCTCCATTTTAATCAAGTAAACACAGACAGTTGAAAAAGGATTTACCAAGAAAAAAGTAGACATGCATATTCATCCTTTTTATTTATTTAAGCTGCATATTAGGATTTCCCCTCATATTGGGTAGATCCTGGCCCAGGGTTCATTCCTAGCTTTGGGGGGGCAGGGTGGATTTTGCTTTATATGTCTAAACAGCCAGTGGATTTAGTGTGTCCGCTTTTGTTTTTCTTGTATGTGTGTTTTTTTTTCTTCTCTTCAGTTTCTACGGAGTTACTGGATGGATTTAAACAACAAAAATAATAAAAAAAGTAACTCTGACTCAGCCAGGCACGGCAGTAATTCCCCAAAGCGCAGAAAAATGAGCCCCAAAAAGAAAACATAAACAAAAACAAAAAAACACAAGCTTATAACAGCATCAGAGTCTGATGACATCACTAAGAGGGCTTTGTGATGGTGATGCGCACGCACACACACATATATACACACACTCACACGTGCAGAGTTACAGTGCTGATATGTACCAAAGCCCTACACTCTATGAGGGATGTGTGAACCCTGTGTATTTACATAGAATGAGAACTCCTTTGTTTTATAAACTAATAATAATAATAATAATAATAAATTAAACAGTGGGAATGGATATATTCTTTGTATAGTATCGAATCGTTTGTCCTTTTTTCCAGAAAACTTTTCTTTGCCACTCACCAATACCTATTATTATTATTATTATTATTATTATTATTATATTTTAACCACCTCTTACAAGCAAATTGTGCTGTAACAAAAGAAACTGAAATCATAATAACTAAAGCCTTCAACTTAAACCCAGACAACATGTTTGACTCATGTTTAAAGAAAGATGAGTAAATTGTGAGTGATCCTAAAAGCTGAAAGTACGTCAATTTCACATGAACTGAGGAGACTGACCCTCTGACTTCATGTTAATGATGGACTTTGTGTTCTACACAGCATTAACACGTGTACAAACCCATCACCAATGTGAACCACTAGTACAACACATTTAGGACAGGGTGATTCAGATGAGACCACCATGAGTAGAAACGGCCACAAACTTGGAACAGTTCCACTAAGCGCGCATGTGCATGTGTGGATCTGGGCGTGGGTGTATTGTTCTAGCTATGAGAAGGCATTGTACGATGATCTCATTTGAGGAGAATGATTCACATCCTTGGCTTGTGCTCCAGCCTCTGTTTACTCCAACCACACCTCCCTCCCCAGCCTAGGAGTGTTTTTAGGCTAACACCTCGATGTCAAACACACATTATCTCTAATCTCTCGTTCTCTGAGCCATGTGGCTGAAATCTTTACCCTATCTCGATGTGGTAGGCAGTTGGTGACCATTACTATTTCTGACTCTAAAATGGGTTTTCGAGAGGCAGGTTGAGTGTTTTTAGTCTTATCTATGAAAAACAAAGTAAAACATAAGGGCCTCTCTATGAATAGTAGTAGTATTTAGTGCTATTTAGACAGAGCTCTGTCCGTTCGCTCGGGCTATCAAACAATCTCCGGTCTACCCGGAGTGGTCTACCTAAGGTAACAGAATAGTGTGGTGTGTTAAAGTTTACTATTAAGTCCATACAAACACACGCACACAAACACACGCACAACAGAGCCACAGGAAAAAACTGTTTTCCCCACACCCTGGAGGTGAACCTTATTTCACTTGATCTCTTTTAAATATATATTTATAGAACTTTACACGTATATTAAGTTAAAAAAAAAAGAAAAATTAAAATTAGTCTTAAAAATTCAAATTACATAACACAAAATACTTTGTCTGATACAGCCTCAAAAAAAAGAAAGGGAAAAAATAGGAGGGGAAAAAAAAAAAAAAAAAAAAAAAAAAAAAAAAGAGTTCCACATTAACACACAATACTAAAACCCAGAACCACTCAAACCTTCCCACAGACCTTGGTTTAAAGTTAAAAAAAGCACACAGAAACACTCATTTAAAAGCCTAAAGACTACACTTTGGTGCTTCTTGATATGAAGTACTTCTGTACTCTGCCGATGTTTGTTTTTTTTTGTTTGTTTTTTGTTTTGTTAATGACACTCGTTCTGATTTAACTGACACATTCCCTTAATTCTCTAAACAATTTGTATCCAAAATCTACAAAGTGTACAAGATGGAGGATTAAGATTACGCCCTCATAACTTTACCAGTTTAGGGCAAGAGTCAATATTGGTTTTGTTTTTTGTAGTGACCCTCCCCTCCCCACCCCCGTTCCATTTTACTTACATAAATGCTTTTCAAACTTGATTGTAGCTTCTGGTATTTTTTTTTTTGTTTCGTTTACAATATACAGTATATTTATGAATTCATAGACCAGTACTTACAACACCTTCTAGACATCTTTAACGGGCAAAAAAGATGGTTCCATGGGAAAGGACTAGACAGCGCCCCCATGTAGGCGTCAGATGCATGCACCGTCCCGTGGGTGGGGCCACAGCCGCGGCCGGCTCCTATTGGTCAAAGGTTAAACAGGATAGGTGGTGTTGACAGTTGGACTGGATGTTATCAAATTTCTTCAATGGCATGTTCTGTAGCTTGCTGTCGTCCAGCCGGCCTCTATGTGCCCATCCGGTCACAAAGAAGAGACACTTCCATCACTCAAGAATCCAGACAACCTGGAAGAGAGAAGTTATATTAAAAACAAGGGTATTTACTTTACAACATGGATCGGAAACTGCTTTTTAAATCTTATTAAATCAGCTCAATCGAGTAGTTCAAATCAGATTTTATAATGCACTGCATCATTCTGCAAAGAACTGTCACAGTCTTAATGCCAGCACCCACAGGACAGTTGAGAGTCTTCTCAGTCTGGTGTATATGTAATCAGAATAAATCTGATTAGTGAAAACCTTTACATGTAAACATAGACACTGGTTTAGCTAAAAGATATAAGGTTTGAAACACACAAGTCTAATTCTACTGAAATATGACTAGTTTAACTGAACATACATATGTCCGGTGGTCTTTATAGATACCCCTAGCCATGTCTCCCTACCTTTGTCCTCCAGTGTTCACTGTAAGGGTGCAGCTGGCGCTCCTGAGCAGTGGAAATGCACATTGAGCCACTTCGCATCCCGGCGGTGCCACACACGGGTCTCCTCAGACTGGCAGCTGCGTGGACGGCCCTGACTGTCAATGTACTGCGTCAGCCGGATGTATGCGATGCAAGCTGCATCTTCTCCGATCAGATGAACATGGGGGTTCAGAATGGTGGTGTGCACCGGCTTGTTGTTCTTACTTAACACTGTAAACAGCAAAAACAAGTTTTATATTATCTCTCATTTATACTGTACACTATAGAGCATTATCATAATAACCCTCAACTCCACTGTTTATGAACTTTAGTGTTTTATAATACAACAGACTTACGGTTTTCAAAGTAAAACTTGTGGAAGTCCATCCCTTCCACTAGGTTACCCAGAGCTTCTGGCTCAAAAGAGGTCAGCCCAGGGTCACAGATTCTCCTGAAAAACACAGTAATACACTTAATACATTAATAAACAACAAAAACAATACATAAAACCTAAAAACCATGCTTGTGTGTGGCAGGCTTTCTTAATATATTCTTAATACTGCTAGAAGAAGTCAGGATCTCTATGTCATTCTTACGTGTAAGCTTCAAAGTCTCCATTATTCACAGCTTCGATCAGCTGCTCTGTGATTTTGATGATCTCCTGTTTACGAGCTAGGAATAGAAAAGAAGAGGTGTGGAATGGAGAGATAGGAGGAAGATGTGGGATTATGAATGGGTGAGGTAATGGGTTAACGGGGGAAAAGTAAAAAAAAAAAAAAAAAAATTAAGTCAAAATATACAATCAATATCTGAAATAAGCAAATAACCACAACATTTCTCAGGATGGAGGAGGCACGACATTAGCACTTTGGTATGCTTTATTTGTGTAGGTGTGGCAACCAATGTCAGGACCAACAACATGATCCTGATCTTTGTGAACTGTTTTTTCACTGTTTACAACTAAAATGTCAAAAACTATTGTTTTTGATTGTTGGGCATAACGGTTAATGGTAAGGTTTAGGGTTAAGCTTAGACACATAGTTGAGGGATGCACTAATACCATTGATCCTCAAGTATGTTTGAATGAAAAGTAGGGTTGGGTGATATGGCCAACAAGGTTATCAGGAGTCCTAGTAGTTTAAGGGGTGGAAGAACCACAATATATCTGTGTAAAAAAAAAATGGTGTGTGTTAATCTGAAATCAGTGCTTTTCTGTTTGATCACTGTAGTTCACTACTGTAACATCACTGTCTGGAAAGCTAATGCAAGTTTTACTTTTGTTTAAATCAGTGCTGTAACTAGCATGAACTCACTTCTTCCTTTTGATTTTGTTACTTATGGAGCACTTTGGTTGTAGCTGTGTGGATCAGAAGTGATTTACTGCTACTAAAGTTTTGTTAGAATTCCAATTATTGTTAGCTCAGCCCTACTGAATGGCATTTACTGATTTTAGAGCTATGTAAAATGTGCCATGCTCGCTTAATTAAATTTGCTGTGCAGTAAAAATTTAAATATTGGTGCAACACTAGTACATTTAGTAAGTGTGAGTGCAGGAACTCATGTTTTTAGTTGTTCAAGGTGCTTGTGTCAAACACCTAAAAAGTACTATTTGGGTGTCCATTGCACTTAATCTCAGAGGATGGAGAAAACAGATGAATAACTCAGTAAATGCACATGTTTAAAGAGAACTGTAAAACTGTGACAAGCAAGTCTGTCATGTAATACTTCTGCTACTTCTGAATGTGTGCTTTAATGTGGGCACGTTGCCAAGGACAGGTTATTATGGATGTGATTGAGAGCAGTTGCATCATGTTCATTTGGCTAATTAGGCTAGACTGATGTTGGGTCCAGATTCAAATTTTCTCTAACAAGCTAACATGTTAGTACACAGTTTGCTGGAAAACACCTGTTCACTACGAGCTGTTTTAGGTCATTTGCTTATCTGTATCAGCCTCTGTTATGCTACTCGTTTGACATGAAAACATGAAATGTATTCCTCTACATGAGGCTCAATTATCATAAAACATTACTTTACACAATGTCACAGGTTAAGCTGTGGCAACATAGTTTTCTTTTGTTTACTATTACGGATGTCTGTCTACGAATATTACAACAATCGGAATAAACGTGTTCTGTAATTATATATGGGACATATGTATGATGCTACATAGGCTTGTTTGTGTGTGTGTGTCCCAAAATACTTTGCACCAACACTGCCTTATCAAACGTTTGCCTATTTGTAACTAACCAAAGAACTGTGACTGCAGCCCCCTTAACATCACACAGATCCTCGTTTTAGCACAAACAGGTAGCACTGCACACCCAGTGTGTGTATGTGTGTGTCCGAAACCAGCCAGAGCACTTACGCTGGGCTGTGGCCCCACTTGCTGCAGATGCAGACACACTGCTGCCCCCCTGAGATGCGGCATGAGGAACAGACTGAGCACACTCTAACTCTGGGCACGAGGCGTGTCCTGAACTGTTCCACGCCATGCGCTTTATGTCATGCACCAGAGCTGCAACACACAACATGCACCACAATGCCCCTCTGGTGACATCACACCATATAACATGCAAAGGACCCAAGAAACATGAGCTACATGTTAAAGCATTCAATATAAGCTAGACTGCCTTGTTATTTATCCTATACAGCCAAAGGCAATGGTATATTATGTACAATGATTTAGGACTACAACACATGTTAAGGAACAACAGAGTATATGGGAGGGAAGGAAAAAAAAAACAAATGGGGAAAACAAAAATAAGACATGAAATATTAACGTATATTTAAAAGAAAGATTAAAAGAACTGTTAGAAGTGAAAACACAAAACATGGAAAAAAGACTAAGGAGAAAGAGACAGAATGTTAATGAGGAATCAGGTCAGTGAACACAGAAGACCTTCTAACCACCTGTCTCAAATGAATAGTTTGGGAAAGAATCAAATCTACACTATTTTCTCCTCATAGTAAGTCAGTGATATAGTCAAGTATTCTTCAGCAAACTTGTATATGTGATTGTGTAGGTATAGCTGTATACTTATACTTAGCTGATACTGATGACATTTTTATGTTTATTTGATTTTTAGCTTTTAATGCTTTACAGATAGCCCCAAAAACCGTCCCTTTGCTAAATTAGTGCATCTACGGAAAAGGGAAGATTGCGTAAATTGGATTTTTCACCAAACTATTATTAGCCCTAATCAAAAAGAGCAGGAAATTAAAGTATACAGAATGGAAAAATAGCTACAGGGACGTGAGAAAAAGAAAGATTTTTAGGAAGATGCTGGATGATGGACAGTGCACTGCAGTTATATAGCAGCTTCTCTGGACATATAAACACTCCATTAGCTTTACTTTCATTACTATGCTATAACAAAAATATCCTTCCACACAACAAGAAATACGACCACCATCTGTCAAAGAATCCACCACCTAAAGACCAAGAATTAAAGTAAAAGAGCTATGGTCCTCTGAAGGCCAGTCTCATTTACAAGAGCACTGAGACACGGCTAAGGCAGACTGACAATGCATCTGCCACAAAGACAAGCACATTAAGGTGCTGCCCTATGGCAAAAACACATGTCAGAAAGCCTTACATAGCAATACATCTGGCTGTAAAGGGTGCTAAAGGGTGTAAACAGCTTGAAGGCAGAAAGGCTCTGATTTCTGAGTACAAGTCAATCTCCCGAGTCTAAAATCTGTGGAAGAAAATAGCTACGGGCTACAAAGGATCATCCACAAAGCAAGTGGGCAAAAACAAAGGAAAGTCACCTCACAAGTTTAAAAAGTCATAAGACGCAAGGGGCCTACAAAGACTGACAAGTTCACATGCTGAAAGTAGGGGTGGTTTGGTTATTTAAATATAAAAACTGAATATATATACCTCTGTATTCATTTACTTAACTGGGAATATGTGCGGCTTGGAATCGAAATAATTAAAACTGAATTACCTTGTAATTTCTTTATGCAAGTAGTTGACTGAGCATGTGATGCAGACTCACAAACAACGCAGAAAACAAGCAGCTGATGATGCGCCTGACATTAAGCATAATAGCCATATTTACATACAACAGAGTTGTATAGACATTCACTACCGCTCAAAAGTTTGGCATCACAGTGAAATGTTCTTGTTTTAGTGGAGTATCTTCTTCCTTCACACAACAATGAACTGACGGGTCTCTAAAGAAAGTTGTTTCTTTCTGGTCATTTTGAGTCGGTCAGCAAGCCATCAACTGCTGATGCTTCAGATACTAAACTAAGCTAGAATGTTGTTCTCCCTTTTATGCTCACTTATTAGTAAAATGTTTTTCAGCTGTGCATCACAATTGAGCAAGAGTGTCCTAACAACCAATTAGTCCAATAACATCCTTAACTTGGATTGGCGGCCGTACCAGGAGATTTAGACAGAGGACTGAGAATTGCTGATAATAGGACTATATGCAAAATGAGCCTCTATACATAAATAGACTTTAATACAAACATTTTTATTCTTTAAAAATCATCTGATACACTTACATTAATTGCGAAATGGACAATATTGTTTGTGAATTGCATGAAATGAATTTCTAAAGTGATCCTAAACTTTTGAGCGGTAGTGTATTTCAAACAAGATGATAAAACTGCTCAGTAGGTTAACTGGTAATGCCTTAATTCATATCCCTTAAGCACATACAACTACCGTAGAGGAGAAATATTCAAAAGAACATGGCATTGAAGGTCCCAACGTTTTAGTAAAGGGAAATGCAAGTAGACCCTCACACGGCCTCATCTGAAGAGAAGATCTGGTTTAAGGGGAGAGTGGCTGCACATGTTGAAAGGTGACTCAAAGATACTTCACACACACTGAAGAACAATCAGTAGAGGGAGAAAGCCTGGATAGGTGTGAGAGTGGGGCGAGACTTTCAGTGGGAGTGGGTCTGGGAAGGTGGTGGAGGAAGCCAATGGGGAGCGGAGAACTGTGGGTAACTTACTGGCTGGAGAAGCCTGTGGCGAGGCCACCAGAGCGGGCGGCTCGTCCCCGGCACTGCACTGACTCATCACCGCACTGTCACTGCTGGCCCCCTGAGCACTCTCCGCTGGCACGGCCCCAAGACCAGCGTAACACACACCACCGGGAGAAAAACACACACACACAGCTCTCATGTCCGGCTCCAGCCAAAACACACTAACACACACGCAGCTGTTTGTAGTGATGCAGCTATTCTGCCAATAATAGATTAGCATTAAGTTCACACAAGGCCGCTGGATGAGGACGTGTTGGGATAAAACGGCTCAATTAATTCAGTCTCGGCCAGATAAAAACACACACACAGCCTAAATAGTCCATGGGACTCCATTACACACACCTCTATGTATCTGTGCCCAGCCCTCTAGCAGTGTGAATTAGCACTGGTGAATTAGCAGCATCTAGCTGGCCATGGCGCGATGCAGCAGTGCCAGTAATCACCGCGCTCCGACAGCCGTGAACTCTGTGAAATGTTTCACTTTCTCTATTTCCTGTTCTCATCACCTGACAAGCACAGCTGACGTGCCTGGGCACATAAGTAGCTAATTCACTGAGGTCCAACAAATGTTCCAGGTCCCAATAACACTGGTCGATACTGAGGTCCTACTGATTGTTCTGGTATATGATAAAGCAACGACAATTAGTTTACATGAACAAAAGTAAAAATAACAGATTATTAACAGAAACCTACAAAACCTTTTTAAGAATGTTAGACAGACAGTAACATCTGACCCTTTAACACTTCCTATTTAATGCAGAGAAAGGCATAACAGTAGGGAAAGTAGTACAGCAAGGACACCATTTAAAGAATGTAACCTCAGATATTTACTTATTTCTCAATGAAAGATTACAAAGTAAAACCTGTTTGTGTTTGGCAGAGATAATATATTATGTAAAACACATTAATAAAATGGTGGTTTTGCCTTAGTTAGCTAATGTTATGTAGACAATCCAGTGAATTTACAGTAAACAGAAAAATGTAATTAAATAAAATAAATAAAAATATGACCAAAAGACAAAGAGTTAGACAAAAAGTTAAACTTTGTATTATATTATAACTTGTATTATAAGTTACACTGTTTATATTATAGTAGGTATTAAGCTGATTTCACACTGAACATGGAAAACTCACTGCTGCACTTTCACTAGGGCTGGGTATCGCCACTGATTTCCCGGCTCGATTTGATCCCAATTCAATTCGATTTCGGATTCGATTCATTTCAATTTAACATCGATTCATTTAGGGATATTTCAGTTACAATAATATGTTTTGTTTGAATATGAAAAGAGATTTTCAGAGTTCTGGATCCAGATCTTGTTGCGCGAAAACAAATAGGGGGGGTGGAATGTTAATTTTAAAGGTCGATCTCGGATTTATACGGATCGATATTGGATTACTCAAATGAAGATCGATTTGAATCGAAAAATTGATTTTTAAACACACCCCTAACTTTCACACACATTACTTATATATATAATAAACAGCTCAATAGCAGATAACGTAGCAGAAGCGCAGGGTCAAGATTCACACACAACCAGCTAGCCCTGCTCAAGTGGTGTGAAAACAGCTTACCGCAGACATGAGCGGCGAGCACAGTGCATACCACATTTAGTGTGAAAGCAGCTTTAGACAGACAATGTAAAACATTTGACCGTCGTCTACGTTCTTATTTGTAAAAGCCACTACTTTCCCTACTATGACGACTTCTACATCATCAAATAGAGATGCCAGGTGTGTCTACTCAAAGATAAAGACGATCGCATCAGTCAGTAAAGCACTTAAACAGTTAATACTAAAATATGTTTAACTTTTAACCTTACTGAATGACACCAATTGTTTAGCACAGTCGCTAAATGTTGTCATCAGTTAGGCAGTACTGATTATTCAGGTTAGAGGTAACAGGACAGGGCAGGAAATAAGAGAACAATGGAACAGTAGTACATTTTTGGGCCCTCACTGAACACAATGTAAGAGATTCACTTACAAAGTACTTTCACAGCACACCACCCAGCACAGCACTGTTTATTTATATAGTATATTTATATTTCACAACAAACTTTAAAGCTGAGGACACACACGCACACACACAACACACATATACAAAATCTACTAAACAAGTACAGATGTATATCGGTACACACAACATAAGAGAAAGAAGTGTACAGGCCTTTATAGTATGCGTGTGTGCCGGTCTACACAGTGCAGCTTTTTCTTGTGTAGTCAGCGTGAAAGAGATTGTTTAAAAAGTGTGTGTGTGTGTGTGTGCGCGAAAGTAATATACTCAATTACCACTAGATATTACTTGTATATCTCACATAGCAGCAGTGTGCCACTGACTCAGCCAACAATGCCAAACAGCTGTAAGCCATATTTATCTCTACAGGGGGGCAGTCATGTGTGTGAGCATGCCTTATAGGTCTACCATCAGGATACTGTAATCTCTCCCCCGTCTGCCCAGTTTTATTAGACTGAATGCTGGCATTTAGGTCATGCCCTTAGACAACGTACCATCTAACCATTTCAGTGGCTTTATCAACACATTATACGTGAACTACTTGACTCACGGGTAGACTGGTGAATAACAGGCGGCATATCTAAAGCCTGTCTAATGCAACAGAGCGTTTCAAGTTCAAATGATTGTAATGGAAGGGCTTAACAAGGAGAGAGATTGCTATTATCACAGCAGCCCTCAGAGTCATGAGGCCACAGTGCTGGAGGCATGCAGGGAAAAAAAAAAAAAAAGAGAAGGGTTGGGTACCTTTCCTACCTTTCATATCCTCTTCCTCATTGGTGTTACAGCTCTCTGTGGAGCCCTGCAGAGACAGAATGACAGAAGCAGAAAAAAAAGAGTGAAGAAAAGGGTGAGGGAAAGGGTGAAAGTGGAAAAAGAGATATAATCAATGGCAAAGAGATAAATAGTCAGAGCATAAGAGATAAAGCATAAAACAGCTGTCAATTACAGACGGTTCATATAATAAATACAATGCAATAAATAAATACAATTATATTAAATACAAGTATGCAAAATGTATAGAATTTCACAGCATGCACTCGTTCAGTCATGTCCTGCTCTAAAGAACACATAAAGCGCAGGGGTTCACCTTGGTGCCATCTGCTGGGTTGTGCACTACTGTAGTCTGTGGCTCCTGCAGGATTTAAAACCAGCAATAACAATTAGAGGCTATTACATTATAAACCTGTGACTGACACTCGGTCAGTGTAGTGCAGTCTACAGTGTGTAAAATGCAAGTCTTTTAATTATACTTTAAAAGAAAAGCCAACCAACTAACAGAGAAGTTTATTTTTCTGGCTAATGTTCTTGCATTCTATTCACTACACCCTGAAGTATGTACCATCATGGATTAGTCAAGTCACAGGTTCTTTCCAAAGGACAAAGCATTCCAAACAGAGCCGCATGGCGAGCAAACGTGAGCAAAGGCATCAAAAAAAAGAAACTGGGAAGAACTTTGTGTAACGTTTCATGCATGATCTCGATCAACTTTGCATGCATGACTTCCGCACATCAACGTCAGCCCTCTAAAAGCCTGCTGTGACAGATGTTCTGTATCCGTGATCAATGTCTGTGCCCTGTGATGAGCTTTGACTGCCTGCAGGCCTCTAGTGGGGTGAGAGGTTAACTGTGTGCTTTAATGGCTTGTGTTGGAGGTCCCCGGATGCTCTTTGCTCAGCTGTCTGGCCAGCGCGTACATGCACAGTCCATTTCAAGTGTCAATTCACTTTCCTCTGCCTGGTCCTCCAGGGCACACCGCTATCATTTCTGGTACTGAGCACAAGAAATGACAGCTTTCAAGCAAGGAAAATGCATCGTCACTGAAATTTAGTTTGCCTCACCAACTTTTTTGGTTGAGACGGAGAGCATGAAGACAGATTTCACTCTTTTTGCTCATTCAGCCAAACACAACACTTACACAACAATGCCTACTGGCTTGGTGATGAAGCACATATGATCATACATGGTTTGATGTGACATACGTGCATTGCAGAGGTCAGTGCAAACAATGTGTCATTTGATTTGCTACTGCAGCAAATCTACATGTCAAATTATGTGTATACTGCATCTCTTTGTTGACTCTTGGGTAAAAGCCTATCTTAAAACCATCACACACAACAATGCCTTAGTTAAGAGGCATAAAGTGCCACAGCTGTCTGGTTCCTATTACCACCACTGCGAACAATTCTGACTCTGTAGGTTTCTCTAAATGACTTTCTAGCAATTTAATTATGTGGAGATTAGAAAAACTGGCTTGACCCCCACCCCTTAACAATGCAGCAGGAGTTCCCATATGTAAAACAATTATCTGTGTATACAGAATGAGTGAGCAGGAAAAATACATATATGGTTAGAACAGGGGCCAGAAGAGAACAGAGGAACATAAAAGTAACATGAAGCCATCGCACTAGGACATGCTAACAAAACAAAACAAAAAAGTATAATGAAAAAGGTATGGACAGGACAATGAGGGCCAGAAACAAACGCGACACATGAAAAAAAAGGTGGCATCTACAGAGCAGCACACTAGGTATGGATGAATGCAGATTTAAGTACCATTGGTGTGGAGGAGGCTGTGTTGCTCTCCTTCAGGGCACTCACTACGGCACTCACTACACTGTTTTTAGTGTTGTTTGTCTGGGGCTGCAGCAGAGAGGAGACATAACATTTTTCCTTTTCAGATAGATAGTCACCAGGGGCATGCTGTGACTGGCATTTATATTATAGCAATCTTATACCAATCCAAATGAGAATATGTTAAGAACAAACTAGGCTGGAGATATTTTACACTGACATTTCATGAGCATGCAGATGTTTATAAACAGGCAAAAACTATTTTAAAACTTAAGTGCAGTTATGTTAATACAATGTTTTACATATTTTAAAAACGAAATACTGAAACAAAAACAAGAGATATAAACCAAACTATCAGTTTCACGAATAACATTAAAGACTGAAGCACCTTGCAGATGGAGTCATCCTAATTACAGAAACCTTAAAACAGATGCTAAAAGCTGTTTAAAATACAGATACTGTTAACTATATATATAACAATGACTATACTGTTATAATTACACTTTGCCTATTATACTGTACATCATGTATACAGTCTATACATATAAATAGTGCTGCTGATTTTTTATTGTATATTTGCACTGCCGACTGTATAACTGCATATTTGCACTATTAAAGTCTACACTGTTTACATGGGTTAACTGCACTACAGCCATCACTCAGACATACACACTGTGACTCTTTTTCTATTTATAATATTCTCTTTATTTTATATTCTATCTTTATTTTTTGTTGTAACTGTGCACTTGTGGAATAGTTACTGATTGCCATGAAGTTCCCTCTGGGATCAATACTATGTGTATATATATATATATATATATATATATATATATATATATATATATATATATATATATATATATATATATATATATGTATGTCTGTCTGTGTGTCTGTCTGTCTATATGAGTCTGTCTGTCTGTCTATATGAGTCTGTCTGTCTGTCTGTCTCTCTATATGTGTATGTCTGTCTATATGTGTCTGTCTGTCTGTCTATATGAGTCTGTCTGTCTGTCTATATGTGTCTGTCTGTCTATATGTGTCTGTCTGTCTGTCTATATGTGTCTGTCTGTCTGTCTATATGAGTCTGCCTGTCTGTCTATATGTGTCTGTCTGTCTGTCTATATGTGTCTGTCTGTCTGTCTATATGAGTCTGTCTGTCTATATGAGTCTGTCTGTCTGTCTATATGAGTCTGTCTATATGTGTCTGTCTGTCTATATGTGTCTGTCTGTCTGTCTGTCTATATGTGTCTGTCTGTCTATATGTGTCTGTCTGTCTGTCTGTCTATATGTGTCTGTCTGTCTATATGTGTCTGTCTGTCTGTCTGTCTATATGTGTCTGTCTGTCTATGTGTCTGTCTGTCTGTCTATCTCTCTATATGTGTCTGTCTGTCTGTCTATATATGTCTGTCTGTCTGTCTATATGTGTCTGTCTGTCTGTCAGTTTGCACTCGTTCATTCCATTAATGAGGGGCAGCAGTACAAGCAATGCTGACTCCATTAATTAATTACTGGTAAAACTGCTCTCAGTCCCCATTTAAAGAAGGATTAAGCAATAAAGGGGCTATTATTGTTCAATAACTGGTACAGTCTAACTGGCTGTTATGTCTTTACTTGTTTTAGAAACTCAAAGCTCTGGGCGCTCATTTCAAAAACTGCAAATCTCATATGTAAGTTAATAGACAGTTATTGAATCAGACAAAATGGGGAAAAAGGGAAGATCACCTGAAAAAAGTAGTAATATTAGTTAAGAGAAGAAAAAATCACCTATAGGACAGAACTTCAGCTCTTACCTTAACTCCATCTGATTTTTTGTTGAGTAAACTTTTGCATGCTGTAAAGAATAAAGAGAGTCTGAATTAGTGTACATACTCAATGAAAGCTGTGACTGTGTCCCAACTTGCAAGTCTTTGCCCTAAGATCACAAACTTTAATGAATCATCCATTACCATGCTAAGACTAGAACAGGCAGAGAGAATGAGATTGTTCGCTGTTTGAAACTACAGGCGTAATGAAGGAAAAATCACAGCTAATGTATGCGATTGATTTCCTTTAACTGCAAGCGTAATTTCCCGGCGGTCTGATTTAGAGGTCTTGCAGCAGTGTAGGTTAGTGAGCCTCGATACACTGCAGATTACCTTCCCTGCTAATGACAGGGGCCTTAGCAAATCTATACGGCGATGACCGTTTCTTCCACACATTCACAAACAACAGAGTCTTCGCACACAGTAGCCCCCGTAAGTTCCTTACCTTCCATAAATAAGTGGAAAGGAAGGATGATGGGGAGAAAGGCAAGATTGAGAGAGAAAAACAACAATCAACAAGAGTTGCAGAGAGAAAGGTGCACGGAGCTGGAAGGCAGAAGGTATCATTTGTTTGGCAAGGCCACTGGTGTTACATGCTGCACTCAATATGAGGTGAAAAGTGCTAGTGGTGGGTGAGATTTACCATACAGCCAGCCATGCAGTGCCAACGAGTCCTATAATGTATTAGAAAAAGGACTCTCCTAAACGGGTGGCCACCAACTTATTATAAATGCAGCAGCCCTGTACTGTGCTTAAAAAGACCTGCGAGTCAAATCCAAAAAAATCCATTCCTCCCATTTTTCCCCATTTAAACAATTCAGTGGAGAAGTGGACTGACCCAATCCAAAGTCAGGGTAAAGAAGGAACGCTGTCTTCAGACAAGGCCCAACAGGTCTTTGTAACTACCTTCCTTGTGTCAAAATGCATCTCATAATTAAGTTAATTCTCAAGTTGTTTTTTTTTGCTTGTATAAATTACACAAATTTCCAAGAACTTAAAAGAAACAAAAAAGACACAAGGAGGGCATTTCTTAAGTTCTGAGAAAAAAACAACACTAAATAAAAGTTCTCGTAATATAAATATATTACCGGACCATTTGCAAGCAAAATAACGAGCAAACAGTTCTTTTACTTAGCATATCCCGTTTCAGGCAAAACTATAGACATGCTTTAAAGATCTCTTAGACAAAGTCTTATCTCAAACTCTGTCAGCAATTACTCTAACTCTGTTAGTAAAGTGAAGAGGGAGAGACAGATGAGAAAGCTTGAAGCTGTGTTCTTATCGGTCAAACATCTAAACAAATAGTCTATTAACTGCAATGAGATGAAGTCATGTATATATCAAACACTTACTGGGTAGGGTTGAAACTTGGTGGACAGAGTCTGACAGGATAGCTCCAAAGTAATTAATGTCAGTCACCACTACAGTAAGAGTGTAACTAATTATCTAAGAAAGTCCCACACCATGCAGGTCACACAATAGGCTACCCTTTACAGTAGATAAAAAAAAAGGCATTAACACTACTCAACCAAAACCTCTGGCAGGGCTGTCATGACAAAATGTAACATCAATGGCATAAAGAAAGTGTTGAAAACTATATTATATGTCTGTTATCAGATCTTCAAACAACAGTAGTCACCCAAGTTTTGGGGTGGCTGGCACCTGTGTGCTCCCCAGTGTTTCTCCTCACTCGCTAGAACGTACAGGATCGTCTGTCTGGCCTTCAGCGGGCCTTGTTCCACGCCGACCACCTGGCGCGTGCTGAAGCCCAGCGCCGCTTTACACCGGGTCTGACGGTTGGCAGCAAGCCAACCCCGCTCCTGCCCGTCCATGTGGCACACACCCCCACACTCTCATCAAAGGGGGGTTACAGGTTGCAGGGAAAAGGAAGGGGCGATGGTCGCTAGGGCTGTGGAAGTCTGCTTTGGCAAGGGATGAGAGACTGCAGTCTAAAAACTTTGAATTTCCACCAAAAACCTCTTTATTCTGCACAGTAGGACCTGATCGATGTGACTGAAGCCGAGAGCAATTTAGAGTAGTAAATATTAGGAAAAAAAATAAACAGACTCCAATAGGTTTAGTAAAACCCGAGCTTTACTGTCTGATAGTCAGTTCTCAATCGTCACTTTTCCAAAATGATGAGAGCGAGAAAGTCACATCATTCAATAATATAAATTTTATAGTATCTGATTTTCCAAGAATTCTAAGAAGTTTTTTTCTGGTTTCTGTTAATTACCTGCACATGGTATAATTTGTTCAGTTCTCTGCATAAAAGGTTTTTATTTAAGTTACAGCATTTACATGTTTATGAATGGATGTTATTTACATGTTACTGTTAAAGAAGTATATTTATTATAATATTAGAAAAATTGATGCTATAAAAAATATCAATGGTATTATCGACAGTTGGCATATTGGTTGAGCCGTAGGGTGCAGCAAACAAGACTGAGTTCTCTCATCACCGGCTAAAGTAGATGCTACCTAAAAGCTCTTTTCCACAATATAAGCATAAATAAGGAGCAAAGAAAGGTTCAAATATATATATATAACCTCAGGAAAAATAAAAAGACGGAGAGGGATAACTCCAACCACAGCAGAAGCAGAGACATTCACTGCTCTTCCCGCCATGCAGACAGATAATGCATGCTGGCCGGTGGTTGGGTGTCTGGCAACGGTGATCGTTAAAATGAATGCAGTGCAGAGATATTGATCAGGCTCTTTCGCCTGGAGCCTTGGCGTTCAAATTCAAGTTGGAGAAAAAAAAGGGGGAACACTGAAAGAAGAAATGAGATGTCCCTCTATGTACATATAAGGGAAAAACCAAAGCATGCTAGTTAAAAAAATACAAATTTAAAGGGCAGAAATGCAGCATGTTTACGCTAAAAATATATATTCCATGTTATGTTAAGTTTATTTTCCAGAGAGTCTGAATTCAAAGCTAGAGAGTAGTGTCAAGCTGATCACTCATATGAGAGTAATACATGTTAATCTTCATAGACATCTCTGCGTACATCTACATGTGCCTGGCGAAAATTCAGCAGGTGCCACACTCATATGAGCCTGAGAAGTCTTCAACTGTGAACAAACTGGTATTGATTATTCATGAAAGGGAGTGCACGTGTGCTGTGATGGCAGGCATGGCAGGCTTCTGTTGGCTGCATGCTGACTGGGTGGAGTAAAAGGGAGGAGTCAGGACTGTGGGGTCTTAGGAAGACAGGGCACGCTGGGCCCCCCTGGTGGTGAGGCGAAGAGATGCACTCTCACATACCTTCCTGTGCAAGCGCGCCAGTGCTGGTGGTGGGAGCAGCAGGGCTGGTATGCTGCCGGCCCACTATTGGACAGAGAGGCGTTCAGTTGGACGGAGCTACGAAAAATCGTAACCCCCTGAGAGAAATAGTGTCCTACGACTTTCTATGTGCAATGTTAAAAATAACTCCAAGCTTGAATAACACTAGCAAAATTGGAACTAAGCTGGAAATACAACCTGTTACCCTCTGATATCAAAGACAAGACAAACACCTTGCTTGAACCAAGTTCACAAAAGGCCAAAACGTAGTAAAGATGACCTGTTTTAGAAACTGGAGCAGTTGAATGAAATACATATTAATCAAAGGCAAGGAATCACTGAAAGTGAACAATCACGTATGAGGGGTACATGTCGGGGCAAAAGGAACGTTATGACACTTTCACTGCTTCAACTTCAGCACGTTTGGTCTTAGAGTCTTAGCCTAGCAATGTTCATACATAACATAATAAGTATGTAATCCTAGCCCACTGGCTTACAGATTCCTACAATAGAGCCCTCAAATATAGATTTGTTCATAGCCAAGGGGCCCTACCTGAAAAAGAGCAAGAAGAAGACCTACCTGAAAAGTTTCTGGAAACCAACATAGTGGTAAGGATAGCTCCCTGTAACAGAGAGAGAGTGGAGGTTAGTCAAACTTATACTTAAAGAGGAATTCCACTGATTTTGCTAAATGCTTTCTGAATTAAAAAGATGCAAACAACAGGTCTCATTCACCAACCTTACTTACAAACATTTTTTTTTCTTAAAAAACACGTACATGAAAATTCTGTTATTTACCAAATCCCAAATTTGAAAACTTTGTTCTAGCACACAGGTGCAAACAACAGTTTAATAACACATCATGGATCTGATTGCTTTCTCAGGAACAAATAAAAAAAACACTTTGTAAGATATTACTGAATAACGCCAAATCTTTCACATCATGAATTAATATGAAATGTTCCAACAGAGTCAGAACTGTTCACAGTGGTGGGGAATGGAACCAGACCTATTAATGCATTCCAATTTTTTTCCATTGTGGGTGCAGGGTGTTGTGGCCCAAAACTGTGATTTAAAAAATTTTCAATTTTTCAGATTTACCATTGCTTTAACAAATTTAAATTTATTAAAACAGATGATTTTGTATAGTAAGTAAATATAAGTAAGCATTATTAAATCAAGTATTTGACTTACACACAGTGACCACCACTTTGAAGAAATCTGAGTCGGTGGGTTTCTCTACAATTAACCACATTAATTCATACCACATAGAATTACTTTGTTTACACCTTTGTTTGGCTTTAACTTTGTTTGGTGGAATTTTTACAGAGCACACGAGAAAATATATATTAGAGAAAGACAACTGTACCTTTAGTTTTCTCCGAGCATTGAACTTGCGCAGGCATTCCACAGTCTCCTGGCGATGCATCATGGATGCCACGGTTGACCGTTGCTAAATAGAGACATCGGGGGAAAAGAGAAGAGCGATGAAGTGAATCTACCTGATCCCACCTAACAGCATATGAACCAATACAGTTCAGGTTAAAGATCCTGTGAAGTAAACAAATACACTTAAAGACACTAAAAGTTAACAAGGTATTGAAGGTTAGTGTATTCAGTGAGCTAGAGTGGCTGGACTGCACATATATTAAAACTCCAAAAGCATCTGAGGCGCTGCTGAGTTTTTAATGGATTTCTGCAGCCCGGGGCTTGTGGGAATTGTAGTTCTTGGCAGCAATTACTTACGCAGACCCATGGGTGCTTCAGGGCCTGCTCAGCAGTGATCCTCTTGGCTGGGTTGATGGTCAGCATCTGGTTGATGAGGTTCTTGGCCTCAGGGGTGACTGTGTCCCACTCAGGCGAAGGAAACTAGAGGGAGTCGAGGAGAATCACACATGAAGTGTTGGATATGTAATGTATATGCACAGGAGCAAATGCCTCAAGTGGTTTTCGCACAGCGAGATGCAGACGAAAAGACAAACAAGGCATAATTTTAGCTGGAGGCAATCAAATGAGGGGTATGGCATCGAAGCGAAGGGTTACACTGTGTCACTGCATTTCTTTTCCACTCTAATGATTCGCCACACTACGGCCACGGCTGTTATCCTAACCATGTTACTTCAGAATATTAGCGTTCCATGGCTTCGCTGAGACAAGTCATTAGCTGTAGAAGGCAGTGATACCAATAAAGCCGGGTTTAAGTTATGTGGCATGGATGTTATCATCCCAGACACCTCTGATGAGCTGATAAGGTTTAAGGATTACAGCTGTTCAGTTCAGCGTTGTCCTCAAGCTGTACATTAATGTGTCGTGTAAGTATAAACATCATTTACTGATGAGGATTTTTCCATAAACAACACAACAAACAACCACATGCACAAACAACCTCACACCCACAAGAGACAGTCAGCTCTGCACGGTAAGTCATCTCTCTGCAATGCGTCAGGGAAGGCATGACAGGATCAATAGCACCAGCACAGCTCTCAATTGCACCCAATCAAAAATTAAGCAGCCAGCTTGCCAGACCACTCAGTCCCAGCTGCAATACACCCCCACAGCTGGACTGAGAGCTATAGGAATAGAGTCAAGTTGGAAGTGCGTATGGAGATGTTTAACACAGTTTCTGTTTCAAAAGGTTTTGCTGATTGGAAAATAAGTCAATTTATTGATTTATTGCATACATTTTTTAAAATTTGGGCTGATTACTGGATACTGAACACACAGCATTTATTATACCTCACAAAGATGATTTTTATAGATACAGGTGCCAACACAAAAGTTACTGGTGAAGCGCATGTGACATTTACAATTCTTAACAGATTAATTACAGTTTTGTGGCCAAATTAAAGATAAAAATGTACTACAACCACAACTGTGTGTTCTTTTACTTCACAGAGATTACTTCCACTTGCACACGACCACTTTGCTTGCCTCTATGACTGATTGAGTGTTAGGAACCATCTCAAGGCAAAGGATTAGACTTTGGGTTGAGGTTGAAACTAGTGTTAGTGTTAAGATTAGGGTAAAAACTAGGGATAGGTTTTGGGTTAAGATTAACATTAAGGTAAGGTTTTGTGTAATGCAAGTCTATTTCACATAACATCAATAAAACAGCTGCTTAATGTAAGCAACGATGACACATCTTTAGGATATTTACTTTAATGTATTCAGATGCTTCACTACTGTGACTTTTGTGACATGCTGTTGATTGGTTACTGATGCTCTATTTAGTCATCTACAAAGCACCACTTAAAATAAAGGGTTATTAAAAAACACTTTGGAAAACATGTAAGCAAACGAGAACTACCCCCAACATTCACTCCAGTATTGCACACGGTATTTTCCTCTCAACTCAAAGTAAAGTGAGAAAATTGGACCATATTATTGTACTGCATAAAAAGCAATTGCCTTGGGCGTACTCTTTGACTTTGCAAGGCCAATGAGATTATTAGAATTTCAGGCTGGCTTTACTGAATGCAGAGTCTTCAAACCAGGGAGCTGCACTTTATAAGCTGCTTCTCTAGGAACAAACTCTACTCACATCATAAGCCCCAGCCTTGATCTGCTGGTACAGCTTGTGCTGATCTTCATCCCAGAAAGGAGGATAGCCCACTAGCAGAATATACAGGATCACACCTGAAAGAGAGAGAGAGAGATAGGGAGAGGAGGGGAGGGGGAGAGAGACTGATAAGTGAAACTCTATACAGTATCTGTGCTAAGAGACAGAAAATAGATAATGTGTATATGTAAGACAAAGTGGTATCCTCACACTAGGTTCTTATCAACATGTGGGCAAGACTCACCACAGGCCCAAATATCCACAGGTTTCCCATAGGGGTCCTTTCTCAGAACCTCTGGAGATAGGTAGCCAGGAGTGCCTGCAAAACCTGCCCCAAGGAACAACAACAGGGTGACCCACAGCTCTCAATAATGGGCTCCTCTGGTTCAATTTTCATTTGTATGTTGCTGAATAGGTATGCAGCACCCAATAAATTACACTTTGTACACTTGATAGAACACATACAAAAGAAATTATTCAATCCCTACTACAAAACTTTCCTTGAAATCCTGTAATTTCATATAAAACATGTGCATGTAGATAGCAATTTTATTAATTTTCTTGTATTCCCAGAGCAGGAACATCTGTCAATTTAATAAAATAAACAAACAAACAACAGATATTTTTGTGACTGACCCTAGTTTTTATTACTGAGCTGTGTGTATACCCAACATAATACAAAACTATATCATTTTATAGTTAACTGCCTTTTCAAGCTTGCAATATGGAACGGGAAAACATTAAGAAGCTGGTGAGTAAGAAGTGGATTTCAGTCTTAGTAGTTTTAATACGGACAAGGAGCAATAATCCTGCCTCAACAAAGTTTTATGCATAGAGCTACCAATAACCACGCTACAGCAGGACAAGGATTCTTCTTTCTACATCTTCCAACCAGCACCATAGGTCCAACAAGCTGCAGCTAAAGAAAACAATGATTTGTGGATGCAGGTAATTATACACATATGACAACATGCTTATTACATTCAACTCCTGCTAATAGACACTCTAAATCTTAAACACTACTTAATACTAAATAAAAAATATTAATATACTAAATATACTAAAAAATACATTTGCCACATTTAACACACTTTTTATGCTATGCATATTTATTTTAATCAATATATTTTATCTATTAATGTTAGAAAGCACATCTGGTTCAAACCACACAGCAGTACTAAATTCACTGTGATTTGCATCAATTTACCAGCCACATTTCAACTTGTCCCTCAGTCTGTTATACTTAATCTCAAACAGGACTGTTACTTTTGCAGTCATTAGGTGCTGGAACAAGAATTTTTCATTTGTTGCAAATATGTGTATGTGGTTTGTATTTTTTTTTTCTTTAAATGTAAGCAAATAAACTAAATATATGTTAGGTTGCACCTCTGCTCTCCCGTACTGCTCTGAGTATATTGTGCACTGTAAGGCAGCATTACTCTTTAAAGCTTAACCCTAACAGTGTTTTACACACGCTACAGCAAAAACAGCCCCACAAAGCAGGTCAGCGCCCACAGGGCAGTGAGCCAACATGGCCACCTCTGTGTGATACTATGCTGGCAGGGCTCCTGAGGAATCACTGCTGGAGGGGTCTTTCGGAGAAACTGGTGGAATTAAACGCACTACCTGCAACAAGCTATGTCCTGCACCTCCCATTTCTCTCATCTATTGTTTTGGTCAATAATTCATGCTGAATTTCCATTTTTAGGAAGCATGTATCTGAAGATTTCTAACTAACAGCATGTGTGTCCACTCAACAGCCAGCAGGGGGCCACAGGGCCTGAGAGAGGTTTGATTCAGTTGTGTATTGAGATTACATTTTCTGCCTAAACTGGGGCGGCTTTCACAGCATGAAGGAGTAGGCCTGAAATCCAGCAAAAGCTTACTTGAAGCCAGCGCTTCAGCCAGTGTGAAAAGTGCTCACTTCAGCTCTGAATCAAGGTCCCCCATGTCCATCCTTATCCTGGGCTATAATAAATCTTTAGTGTTTTCCCAATCCATTTAAATAAAGTGTCCAAGCGCATTTCATCCAGCACATGTAAAGCCTAACATGTGAAAAATACATGACCATCTCTTACCAAACCATGCCTGCTGGTCTCCCTGTACCTCAATGGCCAGCCCAAAGTCAGCCAGCTTTACTGCCGCTCCCTTCATCTTACTGGCCAACAGCAGGTTTTCAGGCTGCACACAAATAAACAGACAAGCACCATTGTTAGAACCAAAGCAAGACCAAAACACTGGTTCACTGAAACCACTGGTCAATACGGTGGTCGTGCAGATTTATCAGTATTGATGAAAACTGCCAATGTGCTTATGAACCAATGCTTATCCTTTTAAAAAATTGTTGTAAAGAGCTCAGATAAACACAACATTTACCAAACATCAATCACATCAGTCATGAAACCCTTTAACTGGAATGACCACAGTAAAATTTTGACTGTATTCAATTACATCAGCCAATGCAGTTTAATTGCCCATTTTAATGAGTATCAGGGACATACAATAAAAGGATGTAAAATATTTACTCGAAATAAACATACAGAAGCCGTAACCTGATTACGAAAGAATGCTGGATGACACATGCCAAAGCTGAGCCCTTCAACACACCCTTCATGAAAACAGGTCTGGTTAAGAGAGAGTAGCGTAGGAGTGACCAGGTGATCAGGAAAAACAACTTAGATAATTCTGAGCATGCTGAGGGGTCAGAGGTACATGCAATGCGAGTAGGACAGTTTCATTTACAAGGAGCGTACTCATATAATCTCCAGACTAAATGAATGAGAAATATGCAGAGATAAAGTTCAAAAGAGATTGTATTGCAGCCGTGTAACATGCTGGCAGATTGAATGGTGTGATTGAACATGTGTGTACACATTTATCAGCATGTTGGGGAAAATCCTTCACATTCCTACCCAAAGCAGTAGAAGGGCTTGGAGTCATAAACAGAACTACGTGCTTCATGCCCTCCCTGTTAAGAGTGGGTGGAAATTCTGCAGAGTAGAGTCGTAAAAAATAAATGGAGTAGAGAGCCAAAGAGACAGAGCTCTCTAAAGTGGAGGAGAATTCACAGTTCAGTCATCACCTGGGCTTCTTAATGCCACCACTCTTTACTTCCTTTCTGCCAACACTCAAATAGTTGTGTTTTATAAGCACAGCCATTCTCAGTCCAGCAAAGCCTGCATGCTCGGGTCGTTTCTTGCAGATATGGATTGCCACTGTCACGTGATTAATGCTAATTATTATGTTTAAGAGCAAGCAAAATTGGACTGCTTGAAAAATAACTGTTTTAATTATGCTGTTGATGTGTTATTTTTTGTCTAATAAGCTGTAGGAACACCTCAGAGAATATTATAAGTCTGTAATTTTTACTTTACTTTTACATTTGTTGTATTAAAGCTCTTCAAATACTCTACAAATAATAATAATAATAATAATAATAATCAAGCCCTCCCACTGGTTAGGATGTCAGGCACAATGTGTCAGATTCAACACAAACATAATTAGGACGTGATAGTGAAATCAAACCAAACCAATCACATGCTGATTTAAAAATGCATGGGAGCAATCTAGGCCATCTGCAAGTTCTAGATATGTCACTGACAGCCAGTACAGTGTGAGGCTAACGTCTTTCAGGCAGTTCAGGCAAACTGCTTCATAGAAGGCAAAACATAGGTTAACATAAGCTTCATAAGTCTATGCATAATCTAGAACAGTAATGTTCTAGATTATTCATAGATAGCCAGTACATGTGGGAGGCTAACATCTTTCAGGCAGTTTAGGCAAACTGCTTCATATAAGGCTAAACATAGGTTACCATAAGCTTCATAAGTCTATGCATAATCTAGAACTGGCTGTTTGTGTGAATTACTGTTAGCTTAGGACTAACATACTGACAAAATTCTGTACAGACGCACATATTTTTTTTCTTGATTTTTGACTGACAGCTCATGAAAACGCTAGGAAAGGTTCTTTATTAGTACATTCCATTAGGCTTCTATGATTGTACTCCATTAATAAACGTGTCAAATTAATCACTACATATGAGTAACTCTTGGATACGCTGTGAATCCCGCTTCGACAACATCAGCAACAGTTGTCATATCCCATCCATCACCATAGCAACCAGAAGAGCCATCCAGCATTGGGCTCACACACATGCACACACACTGGTGTGTGTGCACCTGGTATAAGTGCTGCTATAACACAATTGTGTGCGAGAGCAAGATTTTTTTGTTTTTATGCCACAAGGCAGAGATGACCATGAGTTGACATTCTACTCTGCGCTACAAGCGTAGCGTATACTGGCTCGGGAGATTTAAATGACACAGCACAATCACGCAGTGCCACTGCAGCTGAGGCTGTCGAACCGTTCCAGAGCCAAGAGCCAAAATGCTGACCACTAAAATGCCTGTGGGCTTAACTAACCTATAAGAGTTCTGGGTTAACGTTTTCATCTTGGGGTGGATGAAAGGGCAAAATATAATACCACAATATGAATATTATAATACCACAGAGCCATTTTTACATACAAACGCATCTAGTTTTCAGAGGTTTGATGAAGCAATTCAGCTTTAATTCAACTACATTAACAGCTTACTGTAGGAATTACAAAAATATAACACACAGTCCATACATTTGCATACACTCAAAAGTAACTGCACAGTTGACTCATAAGCAGTTACACAGTCAGGTGGTGCCCACTCCCATATTATTTCAGGATAGGAGAAAAAGGACTGTTCCAAGTAGCTTTTCATGGGAAAAATCAACAAGCAATCCAAAGAAGTGTCGATGTCAGTGCAAATGGACTACTGTTAGACTGAAAACAAAATAATCTTAAATCAAATTTTGCTATATTAAAAGAAGGCTAGAAAACCTTTAAATAAAAAAAAAAAAGTCTGGCCAGTTTTGGAACATGACTATTCGGACAAGAAAAAAGAGGCCCTTAAGCCAAAGCATGGTGGCCGCAGTGCTATAGTATGTCTGCCAATTGAACTGGGTCACTGGTGTTTCTTGATAATGTGTGCTGATAGAAGTGGCAGGATGAATTCTAAAGCTATACTTTTCATTCATATTCAGGCAACTGATAGGACGGCCCTTTCAATACTGATTGATTATGACACAAAGCATACGACGAAGGCAACCCAAGAGCTTCTTAAAGCAAAGAATATAATACGAGGTTCTTAAATGGCCGAAGGCAGCTGCTGTAAAGACCTGACAAAGCATCTCAAGGGCGGAAACTCCAATCTAGGAATTGTAAATAATCCCTGTATTTATAATGGATTTAGCTTGTCTAATAACTTTTGTGCCTGTGAAAATGGAGGGACTATGCAAAATAAGGCTCTAAACAGTTACTGTATCGTTTTTGAATAAACTCTCTTGAATAAAAGCTGAAGGTCTACACTTCAATCACATCAATTCAATTTCAAACTCATTTTAGAGGTGTACAGAGGCAAACTGTGTCACTGTCCAAATGCGTACTGACCTCACCGTACATTATATTGTTCAGTTATCTGTTTACTATTTTGTGTAACAAAAAGATTTGTAAAAGTGCATTCAAGAATAGCAAGTCACTGTGAAGCTGTTGCACAGTTTCTAGTTCTTCATCAGTGGTCACAGAATTAGAAATGGGCTGCACAGTTTTGGTTGGTGGACTATTCTCGCACCAGCAGTAACACTGAGGTGTTATGAACTCCAGCAGCTCGGCTGTGTTTGCTGCACTCACACCAGCATGACAAACAGTAACACACCACCACATCAGTGTCATAGCAATGCTGAAAATGATCAACCACCTAAAACAATAGTGGTCCCATGGTAGTCCTGATCAATGAAGTACAGGCTAAAAGTGGGCTTACAAATATGTAGAGAAGAACATGTCCTACACGTAATCATAGAACTACAAAGTGCATATACATGGTAAGATGTGTTAATAAAAATAATATGATTTTTGACCACCATGATATCAATTAGAATGATGTAATGATTAGTGCTCAGCAGTAGATTATGGCGTTTTCAGAGTAAATGATATATATATATATATATATATATATATATATATATATATATATATATATATATATATATATATATAAAATTATATATTATATATATATATAAAATTTACTCTGAAAACGCCATAACAATATATTACGGCCATAATCTACCGCTGAGAACTAATCATATATATATATATATATATATATATATATATATATATATATATATATATATATATATATATATATATATATATATATATATACATATACACACACACACACACACACACACACACACACACACATGTTTATTGTACTGTCAAGTGTACATAGAATATAAAACATTAAGACTTTAAATGAAGGCTTTGATTATAATAATATGTGTATGCTCCGTGGCCTTGAGAAAATGCCTCTTCAAGCAATGCCTTACCCTTAACTGGTACTACTGGTTGACAGCATCGTATCCAACAACCGCAATCCCATACGTTTCTTGTATTCCAACACATATGTTCTGTTGAGGTGATGGAGTAAGTTGCTAGTATTATCACCATTGGTAACAACAGCGGCTCGACAACTTTGCAATATATAGCCGTTTGGTCTGCGTGGGATTTTTTTAAAACCAATAACCTCCAAACTGCAAAGACAGCTCCTCTCTCTGGCGCAAGTTCTTCTTTTGCAGCTCCAGTCTCACTTTCTTTATCCCCCATCTGTTTTTTTGTTCCTTAATCTACAGTAGCAACAGAGCTTCTCCCAGCTGTTAGTTAACTGACTGTTATGCTACCTGGCTAGCTAGTGAGCTGTATCCTGTATGCTATTCGGCAGTGCTATTCCAGCCAGCGCTCTGCAGCTTCTAGCGGCAAACAATATTATATCATTAGCTGCCTATTGAAGTGTTACAGCTGTTTTTTCAGCTATGCTACGCTATGTCTGTACGTGAAAAATTCATACCGGAGGGGCTATTAAAATCGGTATACCGGCCAGCACTAGCAATGATACTAGGAATTTGAACAATATGCAAAACTAAGTATAAATACTATATATTCTAAATAATAAAGGACTTGTGAGGACAGCAAGACAAAGAGAGGAGTGTTTTTCTCTGACAATCCACTGAGCAAGAAAGTAATCCTGGTGTTCTCGGTTCTTTAACAAAAATCCACAGCGTTAAAAAAAAAAAAATAAATAAATAAATAAATAAAAGTAGCAGTTCCAATTTTCCTAAAGCACATGAGTGAGATGCATATGATATAATGTGCCTGCATGCGTGTGTGTGTGTGTGTGCACGCACGCACGCACGCACAAATGTGACGCAGGGCATCACCATGGACACACTCTGAGGCAGCCTAGCTCCGGTTGAGTGTGGTTGTCGTGGCGACAGGCACTAGCTCACCTTGAGGTCTCTGTGCACAATGTCATGCTGGTGAATATGATTGACACTCTCCAGGATCTGATTGATGCACTGGCTATAAAACAGAAAAAGAGACGGGAGGAGGGAAAAAAAACAAAAAAGAAGAATGAGTGGGAGCTAAAATTACACATAAGAACATTTCACAAAAACATTTAGGCCATTTTAACACAACAGGCTTTGCCAAAATCCAAACGAAATCACACTCTGTGCGACATTAGCAGTGAAAGAGACCGAACGGCTCCTTCAATGAAAACTGAACAGCTTTTGTATGTAACATGATATTAACTGCTGATGCTCCTCCTCGATGAACCTCACCAAAAGTCATTGATCGCTGTAGGTAGAATACATTGTACAGCAGATGTTTATTTGTCTACAGTTGACCACTGTTTCGCCAAACACGTGGATAACTTTGTTACAGCAATAAAGCAAATTGAATTGAAGTGACATTTGAGAAGAGTGGATGGAGAGAGAAGGAGAGAGGGAGGCATGAAAAATATATAAAGAGATACAGAGATAGGGGGGTAAGGACAGAGAAACAAAAGGGAAAAGAAAAACGTTCAGATAAAGATATTAAAGCAGTCAGAAAACAGAATGTGAACTCTATTCATGACAGAAAGGGCTAACACAATTCCCTTTGCCCAAATTTGGATGAATTTGGAGGCCTACATTCCATTCCCAAGAAAGCAACCATACCAGTGTTCAGAAACAGCCTGTTTGCTCAACTGTGTATGCGCACACACACACACACACACACACACACTTTATTTCAAACAAACACTCTCCCCTCCAGTCGAAAAATACGTACGTAAATCTAGTGCAGCATAAAAACCCATATTATAGGCTGAGGTGAGTGCAGTAACAGGCAGTTGGAAGATTTCTTGCTTTCTGCTGCAGGCCTGCTGCTTTGATTCAGTGGGCGAAACCCGCAGTGCCTCTTCACACCCGCCTGCTGCTTAAGTCTTGGCGCTTTCACTCAGTTCAACCCTTTATATGAGACCCAACCCACCGATAAAAGAAAAAAAAAACTCTACTTCATGCGTAACTAAACATTTAGGCCATCCTCCTACATAGGCTCGAAGAAACACACACGTGCACTTGCACGCACAAAGATGCTTAAATGCTCACCCATACCGGACATAACTCCTTAAATAAGCAGAGCCATCTCAAGGCACAATATATATAATATACATACCACTCACGATTCTTGGTTCATAAACATGCACACAAATGCCCATCAGCACGTTGTGTGTAGATGATGAGTCAGTAGACCCCTTATTAGGACTCGGCTGCCACTGGAAGACTGCAGGGGGTTAGTAAACACAGCAGCCTAACAGAGGAGGTGGAACGAAGAAGGAACGGACCAAGAGATGAGCAGCATGAGATGCAGAGAGGAGGAGAGAGGGCAGGAGAACAGAAAAGAAATAAAGATATGGGAAAAGATGGGACGAGAAGAGACTAGAATAGAGGAGGAGACGGGAGAGAAAGGCTTATGTGTTTGTGTGCAGTACCTGTTGATGGGTTATCCTGGTAACTCTCCAACAGCAGCGTCGTTAAAGAGCACTCTGATTTTACTGCACTTAAAACTGCCTCCTCTCTCCAACTCCCTAATTCTGCTTTTAAATAGAAGAATGTGCACATGCACATACGTGTGTGTGTGTGTGTGTGTGTGTGACCCGCTTGCTGCAGGCTGCAGAGCAGTAACCACGGCAACAGTAAATTGGAGTGCCCACCTCGCATCAGCCTCACTGTAATACTCTCTGGCAACGATGTCTTCAAACAGCTCCCCCCCAGTCACACTGCAGAGAAAGAGAGAATGAGAGGAAGAGAAAGAGAGAGAGAGAGAGATGGTTGAAGAGACTGCAGCAGAGCAGATTTTGGTGTGTTTTGGTCAGCAGTGGGGAGTCATAAGTACTTTCTCTCTCAAACACATTCAGCAGCAGTCAGGTCTGCTTTGTGGGAGCATGTGTTGTAGCATGTTGCATATAATTCATTTATCTGAGACAGAAAAAAAAAAAAAACCTAGGCAACTCAAACTGTAACAGACGACACTAGTGGTGACCAATCTGATGCACTATTAAACTGAGTAACCGGGTATCAGCCACATGTGACTGCATTCACTACAGATTTATCTATGGTTTTTCTGCTTGTGTACCTGTGTCTGTTTCTCATCATACAGCAGAACCACTAAACAGGTAGGCTATTTTTCATTTGGGCGGTCACATGATTTCTAACATTAACAGTAAACACAACCAGTAGTGGTAACAATGAAGAAATTTTTGATTTATCTTTTACTTGCAATCTGGTTTAACGTTGGATCACAAGCAGGGATCGCTAGCAGTGTACTCATCTATATGTTTGGTTGTTTATTAATGAGATTATCTGATTACTTAGTTTGAACAATCAGTGGCTTGCACCATCCACACATTCTTGGTAGCCCAACGAGAAAAGTAACCGGGCACTCAGGTATAGTACGGTTGCCTTGGCAGTGGAAATAACAATAAAACACAATACATGACCACACACTTGTAACCATTTTGTAAACTCCAGAAACTCAAAAATTGCCTGTTTTCTCAAGAATTCTTCAACTACAACAGTGCATATGAGTTTACTTAAAGAAAAATAGAAGCATCTCAGACCATAAGTCAGACGAGTGCAGCTCTAGAAAACACCAGTACTGAACTTCTCCACTGCAAACTCACTAAATCACTGTGGGTGCATGACACATCTGCAGCTCGTACAATATTTAAAGCAAAATGGAAGTTTTAATATTATCAGCTTGATCCTGGATTTATATCTGTCTACAACTAAGAATTTAGTGTTTGAAGCATGTAGACACGGTCGTTAGCTGATAATGCCATCGGCATTGTTGGTTCCCCATCCAGGCAGAATCAGCACAGTTATACCCAAAGATGTCCTTAGGCAATACTCCACATGTCCTTACCACCGTGTATAGCACTGGAGAACTTCTAAACAAAGCCAAATGATTACACATATATGTAGATTATCAAATCCATTTACTGTTAGAGAATGCCTGTGTAACAAAATCATAAGGATGTGAACAAAGCCATTCACGGTAGTTTGACTCTTCATTCCAAAGGGTCAAAACAGGATGTGTACAGGGTGCGGTAGAGCTGGGAACCAGGCATCCAGAGAGTTTAATGACTCTAAATGTATTATGTGACATTGTTATAACACCTGGGACGTTCTAGGATAGTTCTGAGAATGTTTTTCTCCAGAACTGCTGGTTCCTCTACTGTAAAGACTGATCTACTGATCAACCTTTACCTGTCTTTCTTTTTTCATAGCCTAACCTTTGCATACAGCACTTCATGTATGGAGTACAGCTCCTCAAGACTATAGCGCTTTAAAATGATCAATTATTAGTCTTGGAGACAATAAGGTTTGTGCCTAGAAATTACAAATAAAAGCTGATATGCATGATATGCATTGTATAAACACTGATCAATATGTGTGTGGGTTTTTTGCTGTTTATTTAGTTTACTGTGATCATGAAACAGCTGTTCAGCAGGCTATTGCATCCTCATTTCTTTTACAATTATGTCAATATTGGTTTACAGTATTTATGTATGCACTCCCTAATTTATCTGTGTATGTGTGTGTGTACTTCAGGTATACTTACAGGTCAAAGACCAGATAATGAAAACCCTCTTCTGCAATACTGTCGTGGAGTCGGACTACAGAGAACAACAAAGAAGATAAATATTAAATAATGCAACTGAAACAAACATGCAGATCAGAATCTCTCAGTCACAGCTAATTACAAGCAGCTTTCTGAAGAAGTCAAATAAATCAGCCCATTCTGACATAACATCATTATACACACACAGAGGCTGTTTACTGGCTGCAAATGATGCGCGCGTGTGTGCGCGCCTATGTGCACACGCAACACATCACGTAGGCCGTGCCACACACTGAGTATAAAAGCACAGTGGGATGCAGAGTAAGGGATAGCTGAGAGTCTAAAGAAAGAAAGAGAGAAAGAAAGAAAAGAGGGGGAAAAATGAAACGAAGAGGTGATATACATGAGGGGAGATAAAAATATGAAAAGAAAAAAGAGAGCAAGAGGAGGGACAGAGAGAAAGAGAGAAAGTTGAGTAAACAGTGCCCAGAATAGCAGGAGCCTTGAGAGAGCCCTGAGAGAAAGCATCTACAGAGAGAGAAGGAGGGGGTAGGAGCGAGTGAGAGGGAAGGAGAAACTGGTGAATGACAGAGAACAGAGATTAAGATCTATCTGAGGTGTGTCAATACCATATCCACATTTACACTGCCAGCATGAGGCACTGATGAAACTCAACAAACTCATCTACTCCTCACTGAAGAGACCACTGTATGTACATCCATGCTGGAATCAAATGAGAAGGACAATTTTTTTTAACAATTGAATGGGTTTTTAAGCAGAGGCGGGCAATATGAAAAAAAAAATTATGATCCTTTAAGACAATCTTGCAACACACACACTGTTGGAGGATCGACCATCAGGGCCTCCTCCCCACCCATCACCAGCCAGCTCTACTGTCCATTTGTGTCTACTTCTACACCCTCAGTTACATCACTGTGCCATCCAGATGTACCAGTATTGAGATGGGATGGGACTGTTTCAGCTCACGCCCACTTTACATAAAGACTCAGTCAGAGACTGCCTCAGTCAGAGACTGCCTCAGTCAGAGACTGCCTCAGTCAGAGACTGCCTCAGTCAGAGACTGCCTCAGTCAGAGACTGCCTCTACCTGTGCAGCTTCTAAAGCTTTGCTATCCAGATTTCAAACAGAGACTCTTTTCTTTGGTATTTAGTTTATTAAACTGTAAATACTGTTTGACCAGAGGAGGATGGGTCTCCCCATGTGAGTCTTTATTCCTCCCAAGGTTTCTTTCTCCAGTCTGAGTTTTTTCTTGCCACTATTGCCTCTGGCTTGCTCACTGGGGGATATATGTTGTAACTGTCTGTTTTCAAAACTTTGTAAAGCTGCTTTGAGGCAACATCGTTGTAAAAAGCGCTATATAAATAAACTTGACTTGACAACATGCAGCACAATCATTTAACAACAAAATAACTTGTAACAGGAACTGTAGCGCCACATTTTAGAAGTGCGATCATAATATTAATCCAATTAAACTCATTATGCCAGCTTCATAATGAACTGTAGTTAGTGCGCTGACGATATCCATGATATTCTCAAAAAAGCATACTATGACAGTGTATCTGATAAAAAAAAGTATCAGGAAACAAAAAGTGTACACTTCATTGCTAATTATCATTATACATTATAACATGATTAGACTATTTTATATCTAAGGCTCATTTAAGGGATATGAAGACATGTTTTCACTCATTTTAAAGGGGATATAGCATGGAAAGCTATATTTACATCAGAGAACAACTTATTCTATGGCTTTTTTAACAACTGGCAAAACTTTACAGGCCCCACTCTGCAGAACTTGCCCTCTTCCAGTGGATGATCAAACTAGTCTAGGACCACTTAAACGAGACATTTTAGCTAGATTAACTAGAGCTCTTTGTTGTCTTTATACAGATTTTTCTGAATCTTGGTTGACTGTTTTTCCATATATGAAGTTTTTACCTTCATTTTTCAGGCTCTGTAAGATACTTTGTCACTAGAATGTTACCGTCATACTCTTCTTATGCTTTCCCTGTCTTGTTTATTATGTATTTAATGCAAAGCCCCTCTGTAAATAAGATAAATTGTCTCAGTAGGGCTCCAAAACATAATCAAACAAAAAAGCAAACCACCTGTCATTTTTGTTTTATGCTCTATAGTATTTGTGCACGCACAGTACAACTCCATCAATCATTTAAATTTAAGTGCAATTTGAATTGCTTTTACAAAATTGTCCTTTGAGAGAGAGAGAGAGAGAGAGAGAGAGAGAGAGAGAGCGAGAGAGAGCGAGAACAAGAGACAGCGTTCAGCCCGGCAGCGATGTGCTCTATGAGCACTTTGGCCTCTCTCCTCTCTTTTCACTCCATCTCTTTCTCTTCCTCCATTGCTCCCTTTATTCAGCATTTATTTGCAGCCCAAGCAGAAAACATGACAAGCTGTCCTTTTGAAAGGGAGGTGAGCCGAGGAGGGAAAGCAAGGGAGCAAGAAAAAGAGAAGAAAAGAGAGAGCAACAGGGAAGAAACAGCAAAGGGATGAGAAAGCAGGAGGCACGGCCTGAGGGAGAGGAGAGCCGTATGGAGCACAGGCCTCGGAATAACAGGACAGCAGGGACGGGACAAGGGGAAAAAGAGAGAAAGGGGAAGAACACATAACACATAAAAAGAGGAGGGAGGATAAAACGGAGCTAAGCCCGGCCTTGGCAGGTCATGTTTTTTGATTACGTGTTTTAGGGCAACATGGAGCATAACCTTGAATAGAATTAGGCAATGAATTTCACAGAAAATCCAGCCTCAGGACTGTTTCACTGCATGGTCACACAATTTGGACACAATAACAGTTCTGTAATTATACAGACTAGAGATGGAAGGATCGTTTGGCTGTATCGGTGTATCGGTATCGGCCGATTTTTTATCAAAATATGTGATCGTTGATCGGACGATATTTCTCCAGTTTAGAGCCGATCCCGAGAGCCGATCGATGGAGTTAAACAAATGAGCCTAATTTCTGTATTTCCAGCTAGCGTTCCATCCAGGAAGAGGAGAACAGCTCCCTGCAATTCCTATCTGAACCACTAGGTGGAAACACATACCCTTTCATTTTCCACAGACTGACAAAAGCAGCGACGTCGCAGAAAAAAAATGCGCTGAAAGTGAGCATGTCCGTCTGGCAGTGTTTACCGTACGTGACAGACTCATCCAGGACGTTTTTAAATTAGTAAAATCTGCGTGTCTCGTTGAGGAACCAAAACAAAGACATTTAACTCTACTAATCTGATACAGCACTGCACACAGCTGAATACAGTGAGTATCAGTAAACAGCAGAGCTAGCACAAAACTAATAACCCAGAACAGATAACAACCCAGTGCAGACCAGATCTGACCGGTACGAACAGAACAGCACCAACAATTCAAGATCTACATTTAATGAATACAGATTGTCGTTTAAGGTATCAGAGTCTGCGTTTAAGGACTGCAGTTTTTACTGCATTTATTTAATTAGCTTTTTTCGTTTTAAATTAAGGGTCTAAATTGAATGATTGCAGTATTTGGGGATATTTGTTTGATTTACTTTGTTTATTTACTGTTAATTTAGTTACAAATATTATGCTGTTTCACATGAGCTCGTTAAAAATGGTAATAAACCATGTGCCCATGTTTCAACCATGTCTCATGACTTGCTTGCGCTAAAATAAGTACATGTAGCCCTGCCGTGTCGTATACTCCGCCCTCGATCAGTAACGGCTATCGGCCGATCGCGCTGTAAGGTGATCGGCGATCGGAATCGGCCTCAAAAAACGCTGAACGGTCCATCTCTAATACAGAGATAAACCAAATCATATAAACGTTAAACATATTGACTAAAATATTCTACTTTGTTGGATTATATAAATACAATGATTATTCACATCATCTGGAGCTGTGATTGGTCATGGTGCTCACAGCACACACTAAAAACAATGTGACTGGTTAGAAAGCTCTTTAGCATATTGCCCTGTAGCCTGTATCACAATAAACAATGAAAAACAATTTAATGTCCATGCTGCAGTGCTTTAAGTGGTGCCAAATGCTTCCAAAACACAATCTGATTTAAACTCTGCTGGTAATAGAGTTAATACATGCTTTGTTGACAGCTTTATTCTGGAGGGACCCAGCCAGCTGTTCTGAACACTATGTTAAACTAAACAGCTGTGACACCATCTTCACATCTTTACTCCTCTCAGTCAGACAGGATTACATGGGTGAACTCAAATGACTCGGCGTCGAAAAAGGGATTCAGTGCCAAAAGGCTGAACTATCCCTTTAAATGTACCTTAAACAGAGATATAACACGCAAGCAGGTGGTTAGTCCAGGTGCTGCTTCTTTTATCCTCTCTTCCATTCCTTTGCCTTCATTATCTCATCCTAACCATTTTCTCATGGGCTCCTCCCGCTCTCCTCTTTTCAGAGCTTGTGTGTGTTCCTGGCCTTGCTGGTGATAATTACTGTGTGCAAACGCTGAAGCCTCCCACACCGAGCGCCCCCTCTGGCTCCTACCCACTACCCACCTCAGCGTGCTATTTATAGGCCTTATTATAGAGCTTTTTGTCACTTTCTTTATGCATCGCTCATAACGGCTTCTTTTATTTCCTTCTTGTCGAAAGAATGCACGCGCCGAGCGCTCGATGCATGCCTGGCACACAAAATGGCATTCTGGAGAAAGGCCTCTGCTCTGTTTCACTCGCAGCAGGCCTACATACACGCACACGGGTGTAAACTCAAACGCTCGTGAACAAAGAGCAATGCAAGCAGCAGTCGAAGTTCAACATACTTACCAATATTGGGGTGTTTGAGAAGACGACAGATCCGGGCCTCTCGTTCCAGTTTCTGATGATCTGCACAAAAAGAGGAGAGAGGGCAAAATCAGCAGGTCTGCCTACTCCACTCTAACTTTAACTGAAAACTGGTTAGCTCTACTTCTGAAGTTTATCAAGAGGCACCATATAAGTTCACCATGAAAGAGAGAGAGAGAGAGAGCGCGAGAGAGAGAGAGAGAGAGAGAGAGATAAAGAGATATGAAGAGCGGAAAAGCAGTAAGAGTTAGGCAGGCAGAGGCTTGTTCCCCTCGCTGCTGACTGTGTCGTTAGGGAACATCGCTGCGTTAGCACTCCTGCCTGCCTGGCCTCAACATATGGATGGCCTTCCACACTTCTGCCCTCCTTAATGAACACAGTCTTACAAACACACACACACACACACACACACACACACACACACACACACACACACACACCTGAAAGAAGCATGTACAAACCAGCTGAGAAGAAGTCTGCAATCGAATGATAATGTCCAATATAATGTAATGTAATGCAATCTAAAGTAAATGAGTACCAAAACAATCCAACAGCACTGACTCCATCATCAGGGGAATGAGAGTTTGATCATTGGTGAGTCCAAGAGAGCATAATGATCATTTCTCTCTCTGGGTGGGTAGGACAGTCCTGTCTAGAGATGGGTCTGATTGGATCCCATAATGGCCTCAAGTCCAATATTGATATCATTCATTCATCAGATATCAGATGGACAGGCTGATCCACTTACTGATCCAGAATCTAATCCGCAACTTGCACTGGACCAAGGTAACCTAACATAACGTGACATGAGCCACATGACCAATCCAGATTACATCTCACATCTTACCATGAACCCGTGACAGCTTCATTCTGTAACTGAGTAAGCAAATAGCATAGCTGCCGGTTTTACCAACATATGATTTGTTTGGAGATATTTTAGATGGGAAACAGCAAGACACCTACTTGTAATCTGGGTAAAGATAGCATGTTGAGTGGTGGAATTATAGTTCTGTTATACAATACAACCAGTTTAATCAAGCACCTGCAGAGGTTCTGTGTACCAGGACTGATGCTTTCCAGAAATACAAACGGACCAACCACTATCTGTAGTGGAAAATGTTGGCTGTCGCAGCATGTTGGGGGACTCCAGGTATAATCTGCCATCCAGAACATAAATAAATTCCTTTGGAATACATTTAAATTCAATGCATTTGTTTTTTTTTTTTGCTCCTAATAAAACGTGCTGTGTAGTCCAGTTCTGCATCATGATGTAACTCTACATACAATAAAACAACCAATGACACTACAGGATTTGATACCCTGTGATATACAACTATCATAACATAACCCACTCAAAACTCAGAAAACTGTAAACGTGGAGTCCCTGCTAACAAGCTAAAGCCCTTTGTAGCCATTTTTTTAAAAAAAGTTATAATTGGATAAATGGTTTTGGATGAGCATTTTCTGTCATCCATCTCTGTCACCAAGGATGTTGGTGACACGCTATAGCCTACATACTGTAATAATTTTGGCAGTTTTGTTTTGGATTTTCTCACAGATCTTAAATTTCAGTTTTGGTTTCAGCCAAGGATTTTCACTTCAGTTACACTCCTTTGGTATAGCATCCGCTCAAGAGTGGACAGCACTATGTACATGTGAGAACCAGAGATGCACTGTGAGTTGACCAATCAAACCATCTTTGGTGGTCTGGGATGCATATGACCACATAACGCTGGCAGGGTTAACCTTAAAATGTCCCAATAATGTGTCATCACAGCAGAAAGGAAAGCAACTGCTTCTTTCTTTGTAGCAAACCATCTACATGTTTGTAAAAGCCTGTACATGTACATAAACAAGATCAACAACAATAAAGCAAGAGACTGACATTCCTCCAGTCAGGAAACCATGAGTGAGATTGGAAACATGTTGAAGACACATGGAAACGGCAGTTGTGTTCAGATCAATCCAGGTGGACGTTAATACTAATTGTGAACAGGGTCTTGTGGGAATACTTTAAAATCAGCAAGAATTGTGTCAGAATTATCTGGCTAACCCACATCTCTCTACAACAGCACAGAATCAAGGAAAATGAAAGACCCTTACATAGACCTTCTATGTATGCATGACTGAGAGGACCCGTTGAGCGAAGGGTTGTGGCGATAAACATATTAACGCAATACAGCGACTATGTATGTGTAGGCTGTTTTTTGTGTGTAACTATTTTGCTGGTGTAAGTTGATACACTATAAGAAATCACACTTATAGCATCAGTTTACTACTTTACGGACAGCTCTCTGGTAGTGAGCTAAAGGTCTGCATTATGTACCATGGCTTTCTGTGGCTTAAAATTTGATGGGGTGAGTTATAGCATCCATCACTGGGTCGATAGCCAACAACTATCCTGAGGCTTGTTGCAGAAATATGTAATATTCAACAAGAAATTGGGGAAATAAAATCATGTATAAAACAATGAGGCTTAAAGTATTGTTTTGCTACACACTGCAAAAACAGTTCAAACCAGTCCTTGAAGACTATTTTACTATATAAAAAAAAGGAAATTATATATAAATGGTCCTTCAGATTAGTAGTTTAACCCTGCGTACTCATGCACACGTAGATTGTGTCCTGAAAAGCAATTTATATCCCAAACAGACCTGTTTCATCATCTTTTACAGTGTTCTGTTGCCACAGAAAAAGGTGAAAGGTTACCATGAGGACAGATCACAAAGAGTGAGTCAGTGACTGGCGTGTCTCCACACTCACTCTAATGATACAGCTAGCGCTCTCGCTCTTGGCCGTGTGCTGCATTAGCACAAAGCTCATGAACATAGGAAATGTATGCTGTGGAAGCGAACACTTGCCCCAGAGCACTGGACTGAAATTGAGGCAGACCACTACTTCAACCGTCACAGAGGACCTAGTGGACAATGCTACTGTGTACGGAGAGAAACTAGTGAATACTAAAAGGTCAATTTCCTGGACAGTGATTAAGTCCAGTGCTGGACAAGACTGCATTCTTAAAGGAGACTCGCCACTGAAAAGGAAAAGTAGTCCAGGACTAGGCTTCCCTGTTCAGGAAACCAGGCCTAAATGTATTAAGGTTAAATCATAAAATCATAAACGATGAACAAACAAGCAAACAGTGTCATGGACAGCTATTCAGTAGAGCAAACATCTACTCAATGCTGATACATAAGAAATATCTGCTGATTATATGATTTAATATGGTCTATGGAATACAGTCAGTTCTAGTTAAACAGTGCTTTACTGAACTCACTGCTTTCTGTTGTGAAATGTAAATTGTAAAAATGTAAAAATATCACAGTCAAACCCCAAACATATCCATCCTAAATAATATAAATACAGCAGTACAGGGGAGGAGCTACCCAGAATCTTTGTATAGTGCTAATTTATCTCATTCTTCTTAATAGCTCTTTTTTTAATTATCTGTTTCTTTCATAAACAGTTTATTTGTGTATCTGCAAGGGTCAGTTCAGGAGTTCCAACAAATTGATATAGATAGAGAGTGTATACAGATATACAGTAGGAGAGCCCACAAGAAAAACATGCACTGAAAGTAAGCACAATAGTATTCTTGAAGAGCTGAAGCTAAAAATATTAAAATGTTAATTTAAAACGATCTTTCCTAATATTATCTGTTATCCTACATTTTAGGCCAATAATATCAGGATTGGCCCTAAAACTCTCTGCCTGATGTGTTTGGGGTGATACAATATATATAATTTTTTTAAATATGTGGACTGTGAGACAACTGATACTATGAAACGTGTAATTGTATGTAATATCACATTCATATTTGTAATACCAGACATATAGAAACTGGAATGTTTACAAACTGGAGAAAGTCACAAAAATAAATTGAATTAAGTCATGCATATAGCGTGTATATATAAAAAATGCATGCGTTTTCTAATACAACATCTTGTTATTCTTTTGTTAGACACTAGTAATTGGACTCCGACAAACAGACAAATGTTGACATTTCCTGTGTCGTGGTGCAACAAACAGAATACATGTTGTGTTGTGACACTTGTGTATTGCTACCCCACAATATATTAGTCAGGTCATAGTTCTGTTTTGCTTTGGTTGTGGTCCTGTTCTCCCTTGATGTCCCTCTTTCTGCTTCTCATCATCTTACCACATTCCCTCTCTGGGCTGGATTAGCTCTGAGCTAACACACGACACAAACACACACACACACACACATACACATACGTACACACACACACACACATGCGCACACGCAGGCACACGCACGCTCAAAGCTAACAGGATTACATCCTCGCTCAGCTTGGCCTGTGACCCAGTGGAGGATTAACCCTTCATGTGCTGTGAGTACAGTCTCTCCTTCCCACCATACAGTTTTTACTGCTGCCAGCGTCCTCTTAACCACCACACACTGCAACTGCAGCAATCCAGAGCCAACACAGGCTCACGGATGTGGTAAAGACTCACTTTAGAGCCAGAACGAGCTTACAAACCACTGTACAGATCCAGGCCACTCTGTACAGCAAAGCAAGAATGCTCTGGAAGTAGGAAAAAGACAGGAGAAGCTGAAGATTCGCAGGAAATGTAGAAATAAGAGTGATCTAGGACCAGTGATGAGAGAACCGAGGGCGAGAGGAAAAGAAAGAAAGAGACAGAGAAGCTGATATGGTGGCTGGAGACCCGTCACGGAAGCACTTCAATTCCCAGAAACAACAGAGCTCACTTATTTGACACATTAAATATTCATCCATCCACCCTTTCATTCAATCTTCCATCTGCCCTTTCTTTTCACTTATCATCAATCACCTTACCCAAGCAACATTAATGGAGCTTCATCAACCTTTTATTTACCGCAAAGCAAACCACTTCTAAATCAACATTCCCATAGAAAAGTGTGGTGAAGATACACTTATTTTTTAAATCTTTGTTTTAAATCATTCCAAGTCATAAGCAATGGAGGCTTTGAGGGAGCGGAGCTAGGACTCTACATAAACAACCTAGGAATCTACAAACCAACTCCAGTCGTGGTTCCAAAAGCTACTTGCACTGTATTTGGGGTTACTGTACCTCCTCGTGTTGTACAATGTAGATTGGATTTTTTAGCTCTCCAAACTACAAATTCTCCGTCTCTCAGACGTGCACTAGAAATCGGAGAGGAAGCTCCTTTGCCATATTACACTAGAGACGCCAGTGGGATACGTCAGCACAGCGCAATCATCGCTGCTCCGATTTCACTACAGATCACACATACGGCCTGTAGTAATTTACACACAGACAGAGACACACACACACACCAAATGTGATGCATAATTAAACGAGGGGGTGGAGATAGGATGGGTTCCCAGTCCTGTCATTGATTCTGTATAAAGAGAAATTGAAAGAATGACAGACAAAGATAATAGAAAAAGAACAGTGAGAGCCACAAGACAGATACACTGAGTGAAAGTTTCCTTGAGCAAAAAAAAAAAAAAAAAAAAAAATCCATCCAGTCAGAACGGTGAGGTATACAGCAGAAAGACGACAAGACGACAGTAAATACAGGGACTACAGCTGTGCCATACAGAGATGGGGAACCCACACTGGTTAGAGCATGTAGGAGGAAGAGAGAGACACGCAAAGAGAGACAGAGAAAGAGACAGAGAGAGGGAGAGAGCGCGAGTAAGAGAGCGCGAGTGAGAGAGAGAGAGAGAGAGAGACACACACAGACTGTGGGGGTAGGGTGGGGGGAGTGAGAGAGGATTACATGAAACATCCATTTGGTGAATCACATCCCCCCTGTGGGTTGATTCTGTACTCTAAAGCCTGATTTCTGCCTGCATGAGACCAAAGAGTCGCACGATCAAATCACCAAAAAACGCAAATCAAACCGAAGCCACATTTCGGGACGCATCTGCCAAGCTGGACCTTTAAGCATCTTCCAACCTCTGCAGAGGAGTTGCACCAAGTTTTATTGGCAAATCTATTTACAATATCATTAAAGTCAAATCAGTCAATGAACTATAGTTATTAGCCATTTTTAAAGCAGCAAAGACACTTTTATTTATTCACTCTTTACCCTGGCCGTGTGCAGGTTACATCAATGCACTGAAACACAGACCGCTGCATGCACAAGAATACACTGCCGTGGAAAAAAATTAATTAATAACAACAATAATAATAATAATAATAACAATAATAATAATAATAACAATAATAATAACAATAATAATAATAATAATAATAATAATAATAATAATAATAATAATAATAATAATAATAATAATAATAATGGCTTTTCATGGTTTTATTTAACAAACCATTAAGCAAACAGAACTTCGTATCACTCTTTATTTGAGTGTTGAAGTCTTTTATAGAAAAGATTCAGAAGAGAGTCAATATTACAATACCACATATCTCATTTTATTAATCCAACATTCATAAATATTGATACACTGTACAAATACACCAGGACAGTTTGTGTTTACTGTGACACAAAATATTTTCGGCAGGGCTTAAATCTAAACTCTGACCAACACAAAAAAACAACATATTTTGCTTTTTTATTTTATTTTATTTTGCACAGGAGTGTATATTGCACAAGAATACTTGGCTCAATTTATTCATATCTAAAAACTGTAGCACCGACCAGGCAAAATAGACAAACACTAAGATAACAAATATTTGTCTTTTCGATACTGCAGTCTAGCAGCACTGAATAGGATTAAACTTATCACTGATGTAATACATTACATCACACTAGTGTTTTCTAAGTATATACACTGGACATTGACAGTATCTAAGTGGACAGCTGCACGTCTCATTACAAAGACAGCAAAATTAAGCCTAGTGAATATACTTTAGTGCAGCACAGCATGTAAAGCAGAATAAAAATAATTGTATTACTTTGTTTTTCATAGTTTGTTTTTTTTTTTTAAACGTGGCACTATTGTTTTTTTCTGTCTGGAAATATATATATATATACAAATATTTGAATAGCTTATAGTCATAAGTGTCTTCATGTGTTGTGAGGCTACATTTTTGCAATATCATTCTTCCCTACTGCAATCCTAGATAACACCATAAGCAGAAGTAGAAGAAACAGATCTGCTCTGCCTACCGAAATACAGCCCTCTTGAGAAATGAACTGTTTCTGAATAGAACGATGCACTGACCTCAGTGAAGTTATGAATGCTGTGACACTTAAAGAACGCGCTTTTGACCAAGATGCTTGCCACAGCAGGGGTCACAACTGAGCCCCTGCATGGGCATGCTTGTGTTTGTTCTGTCTTTCATTCATTCATGTGATCAGCAGTTCATTCACTGCTAGTTTATGAATAATGGCAGTGGGGCCAAAAGCCTCTCCTCATTAATGCCTGGCCTTTCAAAAGCATTTCCTGTCTCTTCAATTGGACATCTGCACAACCATTACTCATGCCCCCCACCCCACATCCCATTCCTCAACCTTAACCAATAAGAAAGACACTAAAGTGAGTGCACCTCAGTTTACATATCAAACAGGAAACTCTGAGAAGCTGCCTGTCTTCTGCTGTGCATCAGATAGTAAAAGGAGAACGACAGTCACAGCTGCAAGCTAGCAGCTACTCATCTACTATCAGACTCATGCTCCATTCATTAACACATGCACACACACATACACACACAAGAGGAAGCAGTAAAGCAGGCAGATATGTTGTTAAATGGAAGGCAGTACAAGTTTAAAAGTCCAGAGCACAACGCTGCAACAGAAACCTCCTTCACTGCTCGAGTTACTGCAAGCATTACAGACCAGTTATTCTTCTAGCTATGCTTAAAGAAAAGGCTAATTATATCCCCGTCCCAAACCAGGGCCCCGTTTCCCAAAAGCACATTAGTGTTAAGATCATCTTAACTAGCAGAGGGAGTGTTCAGCGTGAGAAACAGAGTTCTACTAAAATGCTTTTGGGACACCCAGCAAGTTTTGCCCACAGGTACACAGAACAGGTCATATGTTTGGTATGATTACCACAACTATTTGACCCTGGTCATCTCCCTTTTCATTGGCTAGACTTAGAAATGGTTCTCAAGTTCAGCTGAGTGCCAAGTATTCATTAACTTCATTAACTCAATAAAACAGTCCTTGTACATACAATGCAAATAAAATTAATAACAAACAAATTGCAGTTTTTATCCCTTCAGCCACTACTGGTCTGGCTTTTGACCTAAACTACAAAGTCTTGGGCTTGTCTCTAGTGGCCTTGACTACAATACTAGTGTTTTGGAAGCCTGTCCAGCAGGCCATGTCAACTGTGAGCCTTACTCCATGACAGAAGCTATGAGACACTGCTTTAAAAAGGTATGGAGAGAGTGAGAGAGAGAGAGATAGAATGCTTACAGTCATTATTTCAGTGTTATTGCAGCTATAATAAAGCTAACTCTGAAATATTTATTTATTTTTTGCCGTTCTTATAGTGAACGTTCTCCTTACCCTGAACTGCTTAATGATGCTATGTGATCACTTATTTGGAGGAGTGTAAAACCATCAGACTTGTGGTCTCACCGGTGGACAATAACTGAACGTCAAGATACTTTAGCAACTAATGCTGTGAAACACAAAGACTCTCTAACTCTACTCTCAGATAATTAAAAGTCAATTGTCAACTGCTAACTGGCGTTAATGTCGGCCTGAAATCGCGCATTGTGAGCCTTCACATTCATTTCACCACCACCACGTATCTGCTAAAGAGCTCCAATTCCTTCCCTGCAAATCCCGAACAGAAAGAAATAAAGAAATAAAGCTTGGGAAAATGTTCCGCTTTCATTTGGGCTGGCAAGGCCGTTTGCCGGCCCACAAACACAGTGATAAAGCTGAAATTACAAGCGCTTCATGTTCCGTGACTTGTCGAGATAATGCCTTCATTAGGATGCCTGAGGGAGAGGAGAGAAGGCAGCTGAGTGGAGAGCGAGGACACGTACGTTCACTCACTCACACACACATACACACACACACACAACCCATACATCCAGGTGCCTATGTGAATACCTATGAGAATAGCTCATAGGTGCATGGATGACAAACATCCACAAAAGCTGGTACGAGAACAGCTCAATCCTTGCAAAAGCATGTTGTGTGGAGAAAGAGAGAAAAACAGAGATCCATCTAATTGCCACATATATTCCCTGAAACTGCCTATTAGACATATGAATCATTCATTTACCTCTCTATTCATCCAGCTATATACCTAAACAGAGGTGTATGTGTGCATATGCTGGGCTAGTGTTTTGCTTTATTGTGCAGAGACTTGGGGATTTCTGCCTCAATTACTAGCTCACAAACAAGAGCCACTCACATTTTTGTTGCAATCAACAAATCTGCAGCAGCAGCCTGCGACAAATAGGCTAGGACACACACACACACACACACGCCCTGATGCAGTCCAGCCTGACCATACGTCCACTAGACAAGATAATATATGCCTTTCATCCTTTCTGAATATGCAATCTGAATAGTACAAATATTCTGAAACTCGCACATTTTCACCTTCACTGACTTGCTCGGCATTTTCCCAATGACATAAGTACTAAACTCGAGAGGTTCTAGCACTCTTCTGCTTCAGATACTATACTGTCTCTTTGCTCATTTAAGTCACCTCTGAAATCATCATTCTGGTTCCCCAGAACATGTTCCCATAGGTTAATTTCCCCATGACAAGCATTCTTTTTCTAATTCTAATTTCTATGAGTTTACACTCACATGCACTCTCTGCCACTACATTTCACATTTGTTTGGCTAAAAAAGGCCAGACGCCTACTCTTTTGCCAGTTCACAGCTATTAATGGCACCGATGTGTAGAGACATGTACGTCATATTCACATTTACCAGATATGTCACCAATCTAGAAAGGACACATGAAAGTGGCTCTCATCTGATTTAACAAAACAGGATGTGTGTGTTCACTCAGCTCTTGAAAATCAAACATGTCTATCATTTCAGCCCTGGAATGCATCCGAATCTGTGGAGCACAACTGTACCAAACCCTGCCAGAACATTTCCATAAGATTTTCTAGAACCCAGCTAATATCTTTGAGCTAATGTGTATCGTCTTACCCCCCAAATCCCCTTTATTTATTCACTCTGGTCTCAATTCCAAACGAAATGCTAACGTCTCGCAGGCTAATCTCATATCAGAGGAGAAGGTCTAAGCTTTTATGTGACGCAGACTTCATATCTCCTTCATCTGTTTGTAGGTGTGTTTCCACTGTGATTCATCAGAATCTTTTCCAACCACAACAAGACCACTAAAATAGTGGCGGAGCCTTTAGTTTGACGTAATAGTGCAAAAAGGGGAGGGGTTAATAAACTAAGGCCTGTTAGGCTCTGCCAGAGGCTCTCTCTTTCTCCTTCCCTCTCTCTCTCCCTCTACTCAGGGACAGCTTTACCTCAGAGGCCAGGGGTGAGGTCAGACAGGCCCCGTCACCCTGTGCTAAAAAAATACTCAAATCCCCACTGGGCACTTTGCCAACTCACACCACTAACCACCCCAAGTGCAGACACCGAGCACATAGGCCTCAAGAGCAGACTGCTTGTGTCTATGTGAGTGAACGAGAGTGAGATCAAGAGAGACAGAGAGTGTGACTGAGTGATTACAGATGACTAAAGAAGGGCAACATACATGTATTAAGCAAATTCGGTAGATAAAGAGATGTCCCTGAAATGTTACAAAAACCTGCGAGGTAAGAATAAGTCTGTAACAATAATATTCCAGAAGAATACAGTTTGTAGGCTTGAACTCACACAGTACTTGTTTTTATATCATTTTAAAACATGAGGTCATGCGCATCTGTATTGCACATATGCAAGTGCCTACAATACTGTGACGAGTATTAGACACCGGATACAACAAGTTCGCATTTTTCTCTTTAAAAACACCAACATTACATTAAATACAAACACTAACACAATCTTATCTGTATTAGTGCATTAGCTAGATTATTCCAAGTCGCTCCATGATGAAAGCCCCACCTTTGCTGTTAACATGCACTACCTATTCTGGCAAACCAACCCTTCATTAAACTAAAGCAGGCGTGCTGCTGATGGAATGTAACAAATCTATGCGATGGCTGAAGTGCACTGAATGGATGGGAACCAAACCTGTGTGACCTTATAACCAGGTAAAAGACTTTTGCACACTACAGTACATGTAACAAGAATTGTCTAAATCTAAGCAAAAATCTAACCCTCACCTTTTTCTAACATTTTTGCAAAAGCAGAGATGTAAACAAAGACATTCAGCATGTTTTGAAGTGGAATTAATTAAGAGTAAATTAACTGTAAAGCAGCAAAAATGTATTACAGTGGTGATGGCCATCATAAGCTGCAATGGCTGCAACACAAATCACCATTTTATTTATTTAATGTTTTATTAAAAACATGATGTTCTGTCAAACAACAACAAAAACAAACAAAATGCATCCGACAACATATTTGTAACCATTTATAACTTAATTTTAGATAAACCTAAACATGCCAGAGGTCTGGTTCCTATTATCACCACTGTAAACAGTTTTGACTTGTTGAGTTTCTACAAAAGGAAACATCAAACTGTGAATGACTTTCTTCATGATTTCATCTTCTTCCTCAGTAATCAAAAGCAAACAGAATAAGAAGCTTTTTTTAGACACTTCACAAAATGAGCGTTAGTAAAGTTAGGCTTGTTTTTACTCTAGCTTTTCTATAGAGTGGGGCTGTGTATTAACAAGAACCTGGTGATACAATATGTATTGTGATAGTGGTCACAATTCAATATATCACGATATACCGTGATACTGCAAGCAAAGTGATATATTGAGATTTTTCAGATCTTAGTATTAAAATAAACCACTGAATGAACAGGTTTGCCAATGCTTACAACAGCATTGCACCCTTGTGCTGCTTGTTAATGTTGGAGTGGAGCTGAAAATAGATTACAACACTGCCATCTAGTGGTGAGAGGTTTAAACACAACACACAATGATTCACTGTTTGCCAGGAGTCTGTGTATCAAAACTGTGTTTGAGAATCGATACAGTGTCACCAAACATAATACCCCGATATTTCGACATTTACACCCCTACTAGAGAGGCAGGACATTTTGTCATAAATATACACACACACACACACACACTCTCTTTATCTGTAGTTGACCATCGGTAGGTTGGCGGCGCAGTAAAAGCTTTCCCAGGGCTCTGGTCTACAAGGCCACCCTGTCTAGCCTTCAATTCCCACCAGTCTCTATCTTTTCTTCTTCCCTCATTCCTCTTCCTCTCTCCTTACTTCTGTGCTCTGGTGCCCCCTTTATTAACAGAAAGACTTTCATTCATACTGGAACATCGTCCTCCATGTTCAATATCACAGGAGAAAGAGTATAATCCACAAAACAACATTAAAACGAAACTTTCAGCAGCAGCATCAAACAAGCTGAGACAACAAGAGCCATAGGACATCTGAAAACAGAGACACTCCAACATAAATGGAAGTTAAGAAGTCAAAAAGTACCTCCCAAAGAAAATTCAAGACCTGCATTAGTGCTTTGACTCCACACAGCACAAGCTTTACCTCATCAGCCCAACTGAGACTTATTCAGAGGCCAGAGTGGAGAACGGGTGTTCCTTTTGTTCGGCCCTTTGTGAAGCTCAAGGCTGCTGCGGTCCCATGTGGTTGCTTTATGAAAGCGTAGCACTGGCACCAAACAAACAGAAAACATCTGATGGCTACAAAGGTTTTCCTCAGCCTCCAGGTCAAAGTTTGATTTGTGTTAGCTTCACAGCACTTCACAATAACAAAACATGAATGCGCCATTACTCTGTCCAGCCTGGCCCCTGAACAGTGGGGAGAGATACCTACACTTGGGCCAGATGGATGAGGAATATTGTTTTTGTCAGTACTTCCATCAGGCAGGATTCACATCAGTCAGCATGCACGTCTCACCTCACCTCAAAGAACACAAGATGCTGCCATGTTAAAACACTGTATATGTAACCCAAACTCAAACATCCTGCAAGTGTCTGCACTAATCACCAACCAACACTGCTTCCTCAGTCAAGTGAAGGGAAAACTTCTTGACAAAACACCTGCACAAGTACAATGGTAGCAGTAAATTAAGCTAAAAATGTATTTTACGTTTCAACAACGTTCAAAATTTCAAATATGCATGTTACGAGTGAACACCCTGTAAAGCCAGTTGATTTTTTAATTTTGCAGAGTTGCTTCACGTTTTCTGTTGTGTTACTGAGCTTTTTAGTTTGTTAGAACAAACTAAACTTGTTAGAAAGCAATATATCCAAAAAAAACAAAAAGAAAAGCTTATATCAAGAACAGAACTGGTGACCTGTATCTTTTAGGATAGCTTTTAAAGTCCTTTCACTAGTTCTTTAAGCTCTAAATGAATATAGCACCTGCACACATGACACATAGTACCTCTCTGTTTATGTTCCAGCACAAAGACCTGCAGCTACTGGCATTTAATGCCTCTAAACTGTGGAACCCAAATCCAACAAGTGTTATAGATACTTGCAGGTAGCCTGAACTAAAAGTGTGACAGACACAAGAACTGAGGCAGATGAAATATAAATGAATGAATAAATAAATAAATAAATAAATAAAAGGGCTGTGCATACTGCAATTTTTAAAATCCTACTATTAAAACACAACACTATATGAACAGGTTTGCCAATGCTTACAAAAACATTGTGCCCTTGTGCTGCTTGTTAATGTTGGAGTGGAGCTGAAAAAGGATTACAACACTGCCTAGTGGTCCGAGGTTTAAACAGAATACACAATGATTAACTGTCTGGCAGGAATATGTGTATTGATACTGTGTTTTTGAGAATCGATACAGTATCACTAAACATAATATCCCGATATTCAATATTTTCATACACCCCCAATATATATACACAGTGCCTTGCAAATGCATTCGGCCTCTTAGAACTTTTCAACCTTTTGCCACATTTCAGGCTTCAAACATAAAGATAGAAAATTGTAATTAAAGTAAATGAAAGTAAAGGGGCCGAATAATTTTGCACACCCCACTTTTCAGTTTTTTTATTTCTAAAAAAAAAGTTTAAAATATCCAATAAATTTCATTCCATTTCACGATTGTGTCCCCCTTGTTGTTGATTCTTCACAGAAAAATTACAACTTCATATCTTTACGTTTGAAGCCTGAAATGTGGCAAAAGGTTGAAACGTTCAAGGGGGCCGAATACTTTTGCAAGGCACTGTATATATGGTAAAACTTAGCCATGTGCAACCTTAGTGAATACTGCTTCCAAGTCAGCTTGGTGAAAGTGCAACAGATGCCCCAGGGGAAGTGAGAGAGAAGGAGAAACAGAGAGAATCTGTATTTTCATATAGTAACAGCTTGACGGTGAGATGGGAAGGTTTAGTGACATTTATGATTTAATTAAGCTTTATTAAGAACGATCTGGCTCACTAAGGCGGCTGACTTCGCAGTGACTGTCAGATTTGAGGACTTTTCTCCCTCACACCCACGCGAATCAAAGACACGCAGCTCGCTGTCACCGTAGTGGCAGCTTTCACTCCACAAGCTGCTAAAAAGGAAAAAGAATGAAAGCGTTTATGCAATAACAGCTTCTGGTCCCACCTCCGAACTCCATATACTGCAACGACCGTGAAAACAAGTCCAATACGCAGCCAGCACAAATCCAAACTGCCCCACTGAGCCTCGTAAAGAGCATTCTGGCTAATGCAATCCTCAACATAAAAGCATCCCACCTGTGACAAAAAAAAAAAAAAAAAGCGGTAACCAAGTCAACGGAGACACAGACGCAAACAACTCAGCCACTAAACAGTCCCATCAGCCTTAGCACACACTCACACACACACACCGAGTGCCCGAGGAGAGAATTCACAGCAGATTATCCGTCTCTGGGCGGAGAGTGGCGGAGCCCAAAAGCGATGGCTCATCAGAAAGAGCCTCTCAGTGAGCATATTAGAGCAGTGGGCAAATGGGGAGCGCGTCATTAAAAAGCTTTCAGCCGGCCCTCTCTCTTCCACTGCAGCCCCGCTTCTGCCGCTTATGCCATCTTTCTCACCCTGTTAAGCCTCCCTCTGACATTTATGACAAACCTGCTCTTTCCAAAACGTTATTATTCCGTCTCTTCTCCATAGACCGGTGCAGGACGCACTTACCCCATACATACGAATGAAAAGACAGCATGCTCCCTCACTCGCTCACGCTCTCAACACTTGAATTTCAGAACCAGCCAGCATTCCAAACCACCAATTACTTAGCCCATCACCATGTTATGCCTAATTTAGCGTCTCTAATGTCATTACAATTGCAGAGCAATTTAATACCAGAAAATTATGACTACATCAGTTCAACCCAAGTCTCTCTAATGTGATTTGTAGATAAATGTGACACAATAACACATCCACAGGCCTTGAAAATACAGGGTGTCCACATAAAAAGAGAGTTCACACATTTCTATGAAGGTAAATGCAGGTAAACTTTTAACTTTTTAAGTTTTCGTTTGGTTTATTGATTCCTGATTTATTGATTGATGTACTGACTATATCTTTGCACGGATTTCTGCTTTCAAACAAGTAAAAGAAAGGGTTCAACCTGTCCAGTATATAGACCCTAGTGCACTCTGCCAAAACACACTACACACATAAAAACCTTTAGAAAACAACATATACATGAGCTGAACACACACATTCAGGAGTACACACTCACACCAGAGAGAGAGAGAGAGAGAGAGAGAGAGAGAGAGAGAGAGAGAGAGAGAGAGAGAGAGAGAGAGAGAGAGAGAGAGAGAGAGAGAGAGAGAGAGAGAGAGAGAGAGAGAGAGAGAGAGAGAGAGAGAGAGAGAGAGAGAGAGAGAGAGAGAGAGAGAGAGAGAGAGAGCCTTCATCAACCAGGAACTGCCTACACACTCTGGTCACGTGCACACACCAATGGCTCTGAGAATTTCATAATGGTACCTAACTGGACTCAGGCTACTGTTGGCTATCACGTGGAGGTTTGTGTGATGTTCTAATGATATGCCTCCCCAGACCATCACTGACCCACTGCCAAACCTGTCCTGCCAGATGATGCGACAAGAAGCATAACGTCCATCACAGTTTCATCAGACTCTTTCATGTTTGTCATATGTGCTGGATGCCAATGGTTAATTCTGGTGTTCTCTGGTAAATGTCAATCAAGCTGCATGGTTCTGGTCTGTGGGCACACTACGGGACATCAGGCTTTCATGCCACCCTCATGGAGTATTTTTTTCATGGTACGATCAAAAACATGCACGCCAGTAGCCCACTGGAGGTCATATGTAGGGTTCTGGCAGTGCTCCTCCGGTTCCTTCTCATACAAAAGAGCAGAGACCTGTACTGCTGCTGGGTTGATGGTCTTTTACGGTGTCTGCTCCATGCTCTTGAGACACAGCAAATTTTCTTGTGATGGCATGTATGAATGTTCCATGTACCTAGGAGTGCCATCCACCTGGGACTACCTGTGCAACCTGAATGGGCTGCATGCCTCATAACGCTGGAGAAGACCTGATTTATATCCAAAGTAAAACCTTTCTCTCATATATATATATATATATATATATATATATAAAAGAGAGAGAGAGAGAGAGAGAGAGAGAGAGAGAGAGACCAAACTCGAGGACATGAAGACACAGGCTTTAACTGGGTCAAGGAGATACGTAGTGACATGATACAAGCACACAGTGTATGACACAAATGAAAAATGAAGAGAGTGAGAGAGAAGGTGCGACTCAGCACAGACACATTAATAAACACGTAAAAAAAGCAGACAAAACTAAAGTTGTGAAGCTGGGTAGGTTTCAAGGTACAGCACATTTAGAAAAAGAAGTAGCAAAAACAACTGCATAAGCAAAGCAACCTCTGTAGAGCGGCTGCACCTTCATAACACGCTAGAAAAATTAAGCAAGCTGAAGCACTGAGAGCACAAACACATCTCGCGCTATGGTTCTTGCTGCAAGGCAGTTCACTTTTGTTCATTTCATATGCGTTTTTATTAACTTTGTGGAGACACACTGTAGCATCTCATTACACCTGAATGGCTCACTTAATTTACATGAAGGTAAATTACATTGCACACATGTGGATGCATTTCAGTGAAGCAGCAGAGCAAGTTCCCGCACAGAGAAGTGTGCAGCTACTGTGGAGTCTATAATGTGACCATACTTAATAATTCACACCCAGCTATAGAGGAAGATATTAGGCTAGAGGGCAGGAGGGGAAGAGGGACTGGGGGAGATAGAGGGGTAAAGAGAGTGAGAGACATCTTGTGCAGCCTCTAAGCAGATGTCAATTATTTCCTGAAAGGTATCAAGCTAAACACAGTGAATAATTAGAAATGTGTTGAACACACAACACTGAACATTTTCCTTTTTCTGCAAAAACATTAAAGCACTGCTGAATCCACTTGCACCATTCGACTGCAGGGATTACTAGTTCTTCATTAACCATGATAACATGATGCAGGACAGAAGAACAATGTGTATAAATGTATTAGATGATGATATGGTGCTATACTGTATGCAGCATGCTGTTGGATAAAGGTGTTTTTCAGGGCACAGATTAAGTCTGGTGTGTCCAAAAGTTGCATTAGGCCACTCAAACTGGGCTGTCATAATAACAATAACAATAATAATCACAAATGAAGTATTAGCCAAGAAAACACGTCGTACATCAGTGCTTAATACCAAAGGATACAAAAAAAAAAGGAAAAATACTTTATTAGGGATTCACTAATATGGGAATTGTGGGCTGATGTCAATACCATGTGCATTTTTTTTTACATATATTCTAATAAAAGGAGATACAACACTCTCACTGTGGCTACCATTCACACCACTAATGCAGCACATTCAAGGTGGTGTTTAAGCTTTTAAATGTTTTTATTTATTTATTTTTATATGTTTGATCATAAAAAAAGTACACATATGCACAGCTCTGAGGAAAAGTGAATGTAGTGTTCAAACTTCACAAGATCATGATAATGTTTGTACCTATGAGTATTCGTTTACATTGTTTGTACCTTGACAAACAAAAAAATAATAAATACCTGTAAGGAGACCCTTATTCCTGGCACAGCTGATGCTGATAAATATGTATAAAATACAGAATTCTATCTGCATTAGTATTACAGCAAAATAGAACTAATTTCTGTGTTGCTACAAATAATATAAAAAAATTCAATAACAAAATCTAAACATCTCTCCAGTGCTTGTACCCCGTCCCTATTTCTCATTGTCTAATGTCTGATTTAGCTTAAATTGAAACATTTTTATTAAAGCAAAAATAAGGAGTATCTAAAAATATTACCGTTTGAATTTTTTGAGTGTTAGAGATCAGGCTGGTTTCTTAACAATACAGAAAACTTCATAGGGCCCAACCTATAAGCCACAAGCTTATATGTCAACCATGAGCTGAATCACCAACCACAATAGAACAATACAATACACTACGTTTATAAGGCCCAATGCACTTTACCACCCTTGCGTTTCCTATATACTTCTGAGCATATTAGTGGGTATATTTTGAATTTGAAGCAGAATACACCATCCGAGTGTCAGCCTAATTAAAGGTGCAGTGTGTAAGATTTTGTGACATTCACTGGTGAGTTTGCAGATTGCATTGCCTCCCTCACCCCTCCCTTTCTAAGTGTGAAGTACAGCTTGTGGTGGCCGTCAAGAGAGTATTTTTGTATACACATAAAGGAAACGTTACTGCCTGTTCTTCTTTAGGAATAAGCATCAATAAAAATCTTTTAAAAGGACTTGGGTTTAGCCAAGCTGTCGGCTGACTCCAGCACCAAATCTTATTTTGTAAATGTTATTTTTTTAAACTATTTTATAACTTTAACCAGCAGTAGGCTGATGTACACTGTTTAGACTGTCTATAGTGTTTATTCTGTCCATTCTGGGCTACTGTAGAAACACAGTAGTCAACACGTTGGCCTCGCCTGAAAGATGACCCACCAAATATATGGATAATAAAGGGTTATTTCTTAGCTAACGAAGAGACAACAGTTCGCGGTTACAGCTAATTATACACTTACGGAAACATGGTTTTGTATACTGTGGGTCTGTCCCAGTGAGCTGTCTACACAGACAGCATTTAATGTCATAGCATGCGTGCTCCCGACATGTAGGCTGTCCCAAATCTTAGATACCTTAAATATGTTGTCTACTAAGGCAACCTTATTTTGACTGAAATGTAAGGAAGTATCGAACAGCTCCTCGGCTCCTAAGGCAATCCCATGATGCCATGCAGGCAAAACCTTTTCCAAAACAGAGGACAATAGCTAAGCTGCGTGTGGAGATTTTCAAATGCAAGTTATTCCAGTTGTCTCTGGTGTTACTTGTCAAACAAGCGCACAAAATAGCATTTTATTTGCAACTAGTCTTTTAGTTTAGCCAGATAGCCAGTAGCTAAGCTAAACTAATTTGAAACACCAGTTTTCATCAGATATTACATCAGATCAGATATTACACTGCCTACTTAAACAGCTGCCTATGTAGTCAGTGCCTACTTAGGCAGCTCACCATGTTTTGAGATAGATCATTTCTGCTAATTGATGCCCTCAAATCTTACACACTGCACCTTTAAATAAATGATTAAGTATTTATGTTAATATATTGGAAGTACTGAAAAAACACATATATCCTTCCAATACATCATGCACTTCTACAGTAGTAATGCATTATTAGTATTATCTGTATGTTTCTTGATTCAGCAGTGTTGAAGGCAGTGCACCAAACGTGCACATACTTATAAACAATAACAATAAACAATAAACAAAATTACAAAGACAAGGGTCCAAATTGGGAGTAGTGCAGTCTAGATTTGGTGCACTAATCTATTCTTGATGCTGACACCTAATTGTGGATAAAGTCTAGAGCCACAGCAAACAATTCCCTTACGTCACTGACTAAGCTATCAATTAGATTTTCAATCACCTGAATATTTGGTTTGTTTTTTAGCTTGGATTTGTTGCTTAGAACCATTATGAACACTAATAACGGCAGTCACATCCTGTGCTGTGATCGTCTGAATATTACTAAATTAAGCTCAACCTTGCACCAGTTGCTTAATCCATCTACATACAAAACCTGTGCTGTCTGGTTAAATATCAGGGAATGAGTATTTATAGTTGTTACCGACTGTAAGAAAACGAAGAAAACCGAGACTCTCAGTGACCGCTGCGCAAGCAGGCATGTCATAAAGTGGGCAGCTAAAAAGAAACCTTTTAAAACAGAACAAATCCTGTATAGTTGACGTACTCTTAAGTCTTAAAACACAACGTTAAAATAGGGTTTAATCTCCTTGTCTGGGTCCTCAAGACAATCTGACAACCCTGTCACTGTGGTATACAATTTGCAAAGGTCAGTGTTATATTGAACTAATGCTGTCTTCTAAAAAAGGAAGAATTGTGCCTAGGGGTGGGCGATATGGCCCTACAATAATATCACGATATTTCATGGTATTTTTGTGATAACGATACGACTAAACACTGAATTTAAAAAAAATATTTGAGAATTCACTACTGCAACAAAATTAAAATACAATTTTATTATTGCATATGATATGGCACACCCCTAACTGAGATATTTTAAAAAAATACAAGAATTTTCATCAAACGGTAACAGAAGTCAATGATATAGAATGTCTCGATACTAAATAATACACTCCAAATATCTCCTTATATCCAGATATATACTAGGAAATGAGAAAAGCAAAAAGTAGTACCCTGACGTGATAATTAGTGATGGGTGATGTGGTTTGATATTTCAGGCTATAATATCGTTCACGATATTCAAAAATGTTGGCGATATTATTGTGTACGATACGATACACCCCTAATTGTGCCTTGGATGCATGGATTCTACAAATATTCATGTTTGATAACATGACAATTTATTATTTGCACTGATAAGATCAGTTAAACATTATTTAACTTCAGTAACCTCATACAGACTGCATTAAAACTTCTCCCTCGTCTTCTTTTATACTGACACCTACAATAAAACTGCCAAGTGATCGGGCCAGCTCTAACAGGGTTAGGGTTAGCTCAAAAGATAGTACATGCTTGCCAGTCCAGGCTGCCAACACGATAAGCATTTCAATATTGGCAAATCACGTGGCTGCACTGTAGTGGTAAAATCACTATGTCCAGGAGAAACACCAGAGAGCGAAGCGCTCACGTCCAGTGATTTCACATCCAGCTGTTTACGTCACATGTGTGTTGTTCAGCTCACACTTGTTCATGCGATTTGATGAGTGCTGACTCATTCAACGTTAAGCCTCTTAACAGGAGTTTGTCTATCCCCACAGGAACAGGAGAACAGAGACAGAAGGTACCCTTTGCCTCTGAAGGTACAGCAAGCCTCTGCCAAACGTGATATTTTTCATATTTCTTTCTCCAGATTTTTGTAGTATTGTATATGTTGGTATAGAAATTGTGGATATCTCCAGTACGGTATAGGTGGGTTTTAAAAACATTTGTAAATAGCATCTTTACATGTTTTCCCCCTTTACCCTTAATGCTTGGTGTCTGAGGTTTGCTTCTTAGGTTGGGAGTTATCAGGCTAGGACTGCCCACCGCTCTAGGCATGTGTACTCACTGCCCCCTAGCGTGTATGCATATATGTGGGTGTTTTACTGCATGGATGTTTTAAATGCTGAGATCAAATTCCACTGTGTGCAACAAGAAGTGGCAAATACTTAAAGCCCAAACATCCCATAACGCTTTGTCAACACAGCAGCAAGACCTGTTTACTTGTTTTTCTTATCTTAGCAAATTATTTTAAGATTATTCTCACATGTACCATGTTTCTTTCAGTAGTAGTTAACATTTTCTGTTGCCATTTTTTCTTATTTGGTTCTCACTGCTCGACTGTGACGCCTGCAGTAACCAAATTACTAGCACGTGGGTTAAGCCACTGCAACGTCTGCACCCACTGCGCTGTGTGCTTCAACCAAAACAGGAAATGGCTGGAACTCTAGTTTAGCCATTTGATTAGTTTGGAGCGCCACTATTCTCATTCTCATTGGCTATTCATGTTGTCTCTAAAAACATAGACAGAACTTAATTCTATCAACTATGTGTCATAGTTCTATCGAAGAAACGTTATTTCCCGATAATTCTCGTTATCGTTTTATCGCCCAGCTCTAGTTCAACATCAAACTAGTTACAAGGTTCTAAGATAACACAACATTATAAACTACAAAAATCTGGATAAAGTTTAACAGTCTGGGAAAGAACCTGAAACATTTTATTGAAAAATAGTGCAAAACAAGGCAATTATTCAGACAAAACTATGTAAATATTACTTCCTAATATTAAACCTGTGCATGAGCACACAGTGACATGTCTGCTGTCTAGCAAACAGTGCAAAATGTTGGTTCACGTCAGGACTTCATTCGTGACACATATGCGTGCCATACACCTATGCAAACATCTACAACTATCAAACACTGCTGGATATGGTAAATATTGCGTGTCCTTCACATTAACAATACCAGCTACTGACAGCCTGGCTCCAGGCCCCAAGACTGTCTGATGTAGCTGAGAAAGTGAGGTGGGGCCCTGCAGTTGGTGCAAGAAAAAACTTCAGAGTGGCTTGAGGACTGGATTTCATACTACCTTGCTACCTCAGACTGCAGCAGACTAGAAAGTGGGAGATGATGGAAAGACGGCTACATTTGTAGATTTATATTTAAAACATGACTCGGCCATTTAGCTAAAAGGGATCTGGTTAGAATGTTTTGCACTTTCTGTACTTTCAACCAACTACTAGTTTCTCAAAACATTTATTTTGCTTTTAATTGGCTTACAATTCTTATCCATGGTGTGTCTGCACTGAACATCTTATCTGGTCAGTTTATGTTCTTGAGTAATGGAGTATGGGGGAAACAGTTGAGGAGGACTCCATGTTTAGGCACTGAGTGAGGGCCTGTGTAAAGGTGTCGACTGGGGGTCAGTCGAGGAGACGTCGAGCCCGGTGCAGCTGCAGAGGGGCGTCTGACATTTCCACAATGGAATGAAGCCACTGTGGAATCCAACAGAGAGAAAGGCGGGCTAAGAATTGCAAAAGGGAGAAGGTGCATCCCCTCAGATATGGGCACGGATATATTTGGAGACAAGGCCCTCTGGGAGTGACCCCACACACGCGCACCCACATGCACGCGCTCACACAGGGGAGTCGCCCCTTATTTTCTTCCTCATAAGCAGTCTCTGCCACCAGCCGTGATGAGCAGCTGCTGGTTTGTCTGAGGGGAAATCAGCGTGAGATGTTTTCAATCTTACTGTTCCATCAAGGCTGACAAGGACATAGAACATAGTGGCTCTGGAGCATATGGGTCAGCTGCACTTCAGAAAACCTAATGTTCCACTGAAGCTGCAGAACATGTGCTAGTTCAAAACTACACAGAATCAAAATCGATCATGACTGGGCTTAAATACAATCCTGAAAGCCATGCTCTACGCTTAACGAGCTATTACAGTGCATGGAATGCGCACAAACCCTCCTTCAAGAACAGACGCATTCAGAACTAATGGTTTTAGAGGGAAAATTAAATCAGAGGGATTATATAATATAAACACATGAGGAATAAAAACACTTCATTACAAATGCTGCAGAGAGACCACAGTCAAATACAAATGCGGAGCATCCCTGGAAACATGAATGCACCAATAATCACTTGCATCCATGATGAATAACACTAAACAAGATGCTGCCCTGTTTAAAGCATCTGTTCTCAAACCATTCTAAACAGAAAAACATGGGTACCAGGCCTATACCCACACCTGTTCACATATTTCTGATCAATGCAGCTTGCTGAAGGACATCACAGGACAGCATGCCAGGGATAGGGGCGTGTTTAAGTACACATATCCTGACCACATATGCCAATTAAAGGCCTTTCTGAAGTAGGGGTGTAAGAAAATATCAAAAATATTGAATATCGCGATATTTCGATTGGTGATACTGTATCGATTCTCAACAACACAGTATCGATACACAGATTCTGGCAGACAGTCAATCATTGTGTGTTGTGTTTAAACATCTAGATGGCAGTGTTGTAATCCATGTTCAGCTCCACTCCAACATTAACAAGCAGCACAAGGGTGCAATGCTGTTGTAAACGTTGGCAAACCTGTTCATATAGTGGTGTGTTTTAATAGTAGGATTGGAAAAATCGCAATATATCACTTTGCTTGCAGTATCGTAATATATCAAGATACATTGAATCGTGACCGCTGTATCACGATACTTATTGTATCGCCAGGTTCCTGCCAATACACAGCCCTATTCTGAAGGAGGGACTCGCTTCATTTTCTTCCTAACTGTGGATCAATTGCACAATTCCTTGCATCACCTTTGTGTGCACGTTTTTTTTTTCCTCGCACAATGATAGGTTGCTCGGTTTAGTGTTTTTGACAATAAAGCGATGGCAACTGACAGAAGAAATCTGTTAAGGAGGAACCATAACAATAACTGATAACAATAACTGACAGAAGAAGTCTGTAACGGAGGACAGCTGGAAGCTTCATGATGTATGATGACACATTAAGCGCATGTTTGTGATATTCTCAGACTTACACCACCATCTATCTCCTTCCCCACCATTACCAAACTTGAAACAGCCAGAAACATGAACCCATCAAGCCACTCAAGGTGCAACATCAGGAGGCAATGAAGTTCAGTCACTACAAATCCCAGACCACCTTTTTCTAGAGAACCAGCCGTACATCTTCTGGATCTTTACACAACCATGGCTCATTTTCAAGGGAAACAGTTTCAACACATTTTTGTCCTGATATAATTCCCATATCAACAAGCATTTCTGAATCCTTCTTTATCACTGGGGTTAGGTTTACCACATTTTGTCCCCACAGGGTGCTAATAATGTTTTTGTAGCTTGACGTGAATGGTCAAAACATGGTTGGATGATTAACAAGCCATTTCCATAATGTATTGGCTTCTGTGCACACAAGTGCCCTCACAATCATTTCCCAGCAACCGCTCTGTCTTGTCCTGGACATCCCCAGGACTCTGAGGGCATTTTCAGACTGGAGCTAGCTAATTTTCAGCTTAAGGTATAGGCAGTTATGCTAGCTTTAGCCTAGCTTTAACTTATGCTAGCACATAGTATGGGTTCTCTCAATGCGCATGCGCAGCAGCCTGTACTAAAGCATGAAGTATTGAACGCATGAGGTCGAGGCGCTTTAATAGTTGCTTAACCCCCTCCCCACCCCCCACCCCCCCTGGGAGGCAGTACTTGACAACGTCAGCTCACACATCGTTAACACGGCAGGTAAGATATTATCGTAAACAATACATATCACACACCCCTAGTGCGTACCATTTTGCAAACTTGCATACAGAAAAGGGTCGCATGGAATTGTGCTGTCAATGCCCAGCAAATCAGCTATCAAAGAGACCACCCCCCCAATCAAACAGTCATATAATCAGTCCTCGGTGGAGGCCAGCATCTAACATCTATGTAACCAGAATCAGATCTCAGGGGATTAAACAAAAAGAAAGAAAAAACAACAACAACAACAACAACAACAAACATTACCACATCTGCAAGCAATTTTTAAAGACAAACAGCAGAGAAACAGCTCTGTCGTGAAGAAAGCTGAGAAGCCCCTCATTGCCAGTGAAAGCGTGTCAGTTAAAGGTGCTCTGTATGCTCAGTTCGTGGCCAGTGTTTGTGAAGTGGCTGCTGGTGTGGACGCAGCCCTCGTCCAGAGCACTGCAGCACTAAAGAGAGACTCCTCATGCAGCCAGCAACAGTGGGCTCACTAAAGCTTTGTTTGATACCACAGACTCTCCCATTCTTTCACGCCTCTCACACACTCGCCCACATTCAACAACACATTCTCGCTTTCGCAATCTACCACGTCTTGTAAAACGGTATATAGTAACGTTTTAAAGCCATGCTCCTCATTGAAATGTACAAGTGGTTTAAGCCATTAATGAGGAACGGAGACAATAATCAGTTCTTCCTCTGGCATTTAACAACATACAGCTATGACATGAATCAAGTGCTTACGCACAGGCAGCATGTGAGAGATACAGAAAGAGTAACAAACACACACGCACGCTGCAGTGGAAGGCAGCCTGACCCACCCCAGTGTACTGCTGGAGTATCTCGAGTACATCATCAGAAGACCAGGTTCCCCTTCCAGTCCCCTACCTTGCCTGTCACCACCAGCAGGGCTCAATGGGCCCCTAACTGACATCAAATATCACAAAGCACTTAACCATACCTCACTTTCTTAAGCTTATGAGCACATGCAAGGTACTACCTTTATCTACAAGAGGCACAGCTGAAACTGCCAGGAGTTTTCATCCAGCCGCCTCTGCACTCTAGAAATACATCGCAGCCAGTAAAAGCATACACACGCTTATCAGGAAAAAGAGGAATACATGCATCTGTTACCATCCAATTGTTCTCATCAATTGTTAAACAGCTTGACTGGGCACACACACAATATCTTAAATACAAATCTTTGACAGCTGTACACGTTTATTTCAGAACAAACTGAAGGATACAGCAAAGACCACATCAGAAGACAAAGAACCACGTCTACTTATAGGATTTTCTTACAGTAGGTTGCAAATTTTTAATGGTTAAGACTGACCAAACCTTTTTGGGTGAGATGAATTCATTTCTTTGTATGCTAATCTGAAATGAGACATGACTTCTGTCATCAGGAAAAACTCCATGAGACAAAAACGATATGGTTACAGCAAGAGATCGACTATGTATCGGTATCGTCCAATTTGTAATCAAAATATGTGATCGGTGATCTGCCAATATTTCTCCAATTTAGCCGATCCCGAGAGCCGATCGATGGCGTCAAACAAACGAGCCTGATTTCTGTATTTCCAGCTAGCGTTTCATCTAAGAAGAGGAGCCCTCCGTGAAACCCCCTCCGGGCATGTCCCTGCAATTCCTATCTGAACCACTAGGTGGAAATACATACCGTTTCATTTTCAACAGACTGACTAAAGCAGCAGCCTCACGAGAAAAGTATGCGCTGATAGAAAACATGTCGCCCGTCTGGCAGTGTTTTACTGTATGTGAGGCAGATTCAACCAGGACGTTTTGTAAAATATGTAAAATCAACGTGTCTCATGGAAGAACCAAAGATATTTAACACTACTGATCTGATACGGCCCTTAATAATACATCATGCAGCTGAATACAGTGAGTATCAGCAAACAGCAGAGCTAGCACGCGCAGCTAGCACAAAACAAACAACCCAGAACACCATACAGACCAGATCTGACCGGTACGAACAGAACAGCACCAACAATTCAAGATCTAGAGATCAAGAGTCTGCATTTAATGACTGCAGTTTTGACTGCATTTATTTAATTAGCTTTTTTCGTTTAAAATTAAAATGTAAAAATTGCAGTATTGACGATATTTGTTTGATTTACTTTGTTTATTTACTGTTAATTTTGTTAAAAATATTATGCTGTTTCATATGAGCTTGTTAAAAATGGTAATAAACCAGTTTAGACCATGTTTCATGACTTGCTTGCGCTAATAACTACATGCAGCCCTGCCGTGGCATATAGCCCCACCCTGGATCGGTATTGGCTATCGGCCAATCGTGTAGAACGGTGATCGGCGATCGGAATTGGCCTCAAAAACGCTGATCAATCCATCCCTAGTTACAGTGTTCAACCTTTCAGAAGTAACACTGGCAGCGCTGTACACTCTGCGGCTGGATTTTCACCGTTTTCCTACCAGACGTGAGACTGTCTCGCACCTCTTTATCTCTTTTAGCATTTACCACCAAGTACAAGCCCTTCCAAGATGCACTCTGGTCACTCTTTCTTTTTCTTTTCCTTGCTACCTCTGTCATGGTGTCCATGATGAAAATACTGAGCCTCGTCTCCTGTAAGCTAGCTGTTATAGTTGTTGATATTAGATGTGGTGCCGTAAAGTGTTATGCAGTTGTCCTGAGAGGTCTACTGCCCACTCCTCCAAAGTTACATAGCGCTATAGCAGGCATTCTAGAAACGCAATGACAGAAACGCCATTCTGCCTATTATAAGTCAGTTTACCATCATTACAATACTGAAGCTGGTATTTTAAGATAAAATCATTACACAACGATGCTTCAAACATAGGTAGTAAAACTGTTCAGGAAGCCAAGGCTTTAATAGAGGGATCTATACTGGAAAGTTCAGAACAGTAGCAGTAGCAGACTCTGGGCATAGTGAGCGGTAACAGCAGAGTATTTGCTTTTGTGTGTGCAGAAAGTAGCCAGTGTGGAATCAGTAGCTAAGACTAAGGGAATCCATGGAGACTGAGGACAGCTCACATTGGCCTCTATCCTGAGCTCTACAGAGAGGTGAACTGTGAGAGACACAGCCAGAGGACAGTACGTCTGCCTGCCTGACTGTAGGACAGAATTATGAGCATGGGAAAAGCAGGCAGGTCCACAAACAGACAAGTATGCGTATGCATATTAATTCCTAACATTCCAACTTGGTGCAGTGGAGCAGCAACCTACCGCATTACACTCATCGCTTCGTCACTCGCCCGGTGCAGAAAGCCGTGACTTTGCTTGTTTCAAAAACACTGCGTTTGTGTTTTGTGTGCGTGCCTTTCTGCATACCGTAAACATGCCCACTTAGTGTCAAGTGTACTGTAGCACCACACCACAGCAACACAGCAGACCACAAAAAAAAACAGAACAAGAGCCAGACATACGCACACACCGGAAAGAACTCCAAAGATCAAGAGGCCTAAAAAAGAGAACTAGTAGAAAAAAAGCAGTAGATCACAAAAGATAGATAACGGCACAAGAGAAGGAGAGAGTGGGACAGATGATGCAGGGAGCTGGAGAGAAACTAGGGAAAAACAGATAAAAGTACAGAAAAGCGAATGAGAATGAGTGTAGGGCTGTCACTATTGATAACTTAATAAGTGACCAGATATTTTGACTAATATAAAAAGTAATTAACTTTAGAAATAATAAATATGGATTAACACAATGTTAAACTGATGATGTGTCTTCCAGTAGGAAAGTACAGTCCTTGAGTAGTCTAAGCATGATGGCTTCTTCTCAATGAACAAAGTAAAGAGCTTTAATTGAAATAGCACATTTTAAAACTTAGTAGCTTTGAAAAGAAAAAAAATCTACATGACATCTGTATCAGCTGATATTCAAGGATTCAGTATCACTACTGAAAAGGTAACTGATACCATACCATCACTACAAATCATTAGGGCTGTGTATTGGCAAGAAACTGGTGATACAATACGTATCGTGATACAGCGTTCACGATTCAATACATCACGATACTGATATAGTGCGATTTTCAAATTCTACTATTAAAACACACCACTGTATGAACAGGTTTGCCAATGCTTACAACAGCATTGCACCCTTGTGCTGCTTGTTAATGTTGGAGTGGAGCTGCAAATGGCTTACAACACTGCCCTCTAGTGGTCAGAGGTTTAAACACAATGCACATTGATTCACTGTCTGCCAGGAATCTGTGTATCGAAACTGTGTTTTTGAGAATCGATAGAGTATCACAAAACATAATATCGCGATATTCAATATTTTCAATATTTTCTTACACCCCTACAAATCATGCACAGCTTTCCCAAAATTCCAATTCTAAGGTACCCATTAATTAAATACAGAACAGATATAAAACATCTCATCAGCCATGAATTACAATGGCCAATTCCGATTTCCTCACAGCCAGACCTATTTTTAATAGCTTACGTATATACACAGTACTTTGCTAGTCAAAGTCACAACATAAATAAAATTATTTTCTTCTTAATTGACATATTAAGTCATTCATAATCATGCTAATATAAATTTCCAACAAAGAGCAGCAATAAAAATTGGCTTGTGGCAATCATGCATCCCTAACACAAATATACAAATAGTTGTTTCGTACTGTACCATAAAAAAAATAAAAATAAAATACTTTACCATCAAGCAAAATGCCAAATATTACTGTCTGTTCATCTAAAATGGTGCATTTTAACCTTTTTTTTTTAAATAACATGTCATTTTAAGCAATCGTGACATTTGTAGGTGAGAGTCACGACTGAAAAGAAACAGGAGAGAGAAAGAAAAGGGTTGTGCGCCTGTGCCAGGAGAGAGCACTGTATTAGCTGACATTTCATAAACATCAGAGCACAGCATGCACTGAAAGATGGGCCAAAGTGTTTACTAAGTGTTACTGGAGGCCCAGGGTGATTTATACAGCCCTGTAGACAACACACACACACACACACTTAACAGTAAAGGCCAACGTCAAACAAACAACAGAGAGCTCAGCCAATATTTATACAGAAGAGGTTGGGGTGTTAGGGAGGGTGTGTCATGCATGTGTGGATTAGCCATGACAAACACTTTAGTAACAGCCATAAAATCCCTGTTGGAAAGGCCTGTCCTGAAACGCACGATCCCAACAGCCATGGACATTCTTTACCTTAGCACTGACCTTCCTCAACTTTAAACATGATGAAGAAGTGCCAGCGCTGGCTGTTGTGCTCACTTTCTCTTCTCAGATAAGCCAACATGCTAAGCAAATTGGCATCTCCACTGTAGCTGATAGCGTGTAGGTAGTCTCTTAGTCCTTGCCTTCATGTCAGGGTGTGTGCGTAAGTCTTTGAGGATTGGGCTAAGCTTAAGTCAGTCGTAAGAGCAGTCAGTGACGCAATGACACCCAGACAGCCTCCAAACCACTTTCAGCTTTATCCAGATCGAGCCGTGCAGACTGGGAGAGGAAGGCTATTGTCAGCATTTTTCAGATGGTATGGGGTTTCAGGCTCTCAAACCATTCCTGTTCACTTTTCCTGTAAATCTCCTGTCAGCACAACATAAAAAGTGCATGTGCCTTATTTAAGTTCAGTGACCACAGTTTCTGTATTCTCGTCCACGGCCGTTGAGGGGAAGGGAAAAAAAGAAAAAGAAGAAGAAGAAAAAAAAAATGTCATTGATTAAGCCTGAACCTGCCCCCATTTCATTATAACTGCATCAGGGCTCATATTATGCTGCCTATAATGAACTGCAATCAGCCAGACACACCTTACATTTCCAGTTTATTACAGCCTACATCTTCGCAGGGCGATTAAACGGACAGTTATTTGCATGATAGTCAACATTTCAACAGATAAAACCGGCCATGTTTCCTGAGTCATTCCATCACAGCTCACTACATTTAAAAGAACAGCTTGCTACAGACTATTTTATGTTTCTCCCTATGCTAATCCTTCTGTTTCCCCCACTGTCTCAACATTTTCTCTCTTTCCGTGCCTTCTGTCTGTCTCTGTTGCTGTTTCTCCGTCTCCAAGAGGCCGTTTGGAGCAGCTGCCAGAGCGGCCCATTCCCACCTCCCCACTCCCACTCAGGTGAGTAATCGCATTGTTCTGGCTTCCAAACCTCTGGCTTGGGTCCAGCTCTTAAAGACTCCCATCCACTGCTGTTCAACTCCCAGTCCACCCCCCCCTCCCACCACTTTCATAAGCGCAGTGGGCGGAAAATTGAGCAAACCCAATTTCAGTTGAAAATGCCAACTTGATTTCACAATATCTAGATTTTAATCAGGGTATCACATCAGCAGATAAGCAATGAGTAAGAGGAGGCATGCAGTGAGAATGAGAAAGAAAGAGCAAGAGAGTGAGCCTGAGCTGGAAGGGCGGGGAGGAAAGAAGCCATCAGTGCGAGTTCCACAAAAAGGCACAGTATGGAGTCACGTAGAACAAAGTGTTCAGAAGAGGCGCAGCGGAAACACGCGTGGCGCTCCTTTTAAAAGGACGGTCGAGGATAAAGACTGGAATAAAGCCATTCCATTTCCTACTGTTAGGACATGTTCATACTGTTCTGTAGTCTGGTCCTATTAGCACCTCTCCACTTGACACAATACAATTGAGAATGATAGGGAACAAAACCAGCCAGCTGTCACAGAACAGACTAGTAGACACCTTCAAGACATCTGGGTAGTTTCCTGCCAAGAGTCCATTCCTAGTTCAGCCACATAGTTTGTATGGAACTGACACGGACAAAGCAACTACAGCTAAGGGCTGAAGTAAAGGAAGACTGGCATATACCTTATGACATGTATTACCATACCATGAATACTGTGAATACTGAGCCAAAAAAATAATGAATTACAACACAAACTAAACACAAACCTGAATAATTATGATACTTTTCAGTATATCGTGAAATTTTGCTTAATTACATGTAAGCAGACTCACTGTCCTATAAGTTAATACAACCGAGAATTTATTGCATTTTCCTTTCATTATATGACTCCATAAAAGTATACGCCTAATGTGGCAAATTACCTCATCCTATAATGCCTGGCATAAGCTTGTATAACTACTTAAATGCATAACACTCATAAAGTCAGGTTTAACAACGCACTATACATTCATAAGATCGCCAGCATGAATGTTGCAGCATGTTAACTATGGCAAGCTCTGCTAATTAAAAGCCAGAAAGAAATCCAGAATTTAACATTGTATGTCCTACATTACCAGAAAATTTCACTTCACCTAAAGCCTGTGAAAGACCACTTTCAATGCTGCATTGGGGGGAAAAAATATGAAGTGAAATTTCATCTTCAACATCTGCAAGAAAAAAAACCAAACTTTGGCCTAAAACTCTATAAAGGAGTGCATTAGTGTCTATGTTCTTAAGGGCAGATATTATAAGGTGTTATAACCCATCATTATAGAAAGTCAATACACAACCGTATGCCAAGTATAACAAGGTTTTGTATATGCTATATAAATATATGCTCATAAATGCATTTATAGTGCATCAAGGATACACGTTTCATACAAAGTGCTGCCCATTGTTTTTGAAATCTAATATGAAAAATGACTGCGGTCAGCTTAAATAAATGCAATTAAAAAGTAATTGTGACAGGCTTAATGATATGATTTAGTGTTGGGAATTTTCTTGTGACACTGAATTCATAACATCCATCCCTACTGTAACTATCATTCAGAAGCTTGCCATATAAAAGCCCAGTACATATCTAGCCTCTCGAATGGCTCTCTTACTTACAAAAATGTGTGCCTCAGCTATCAACCTCTATATTCTATAAATTGTAACAGTCATAAATTGGCTTAGTCTAGTGAAAATAGCAGCACTCCCAGAGCACAGTGAAAGCAGCAAGGCTGCAGCAAAAGACTAACCTAATGAAGGAGTCCGAGGAAGTGTACAGCCAGGGTGAGATGCATACAGGATAAGTGACAGTGATCTTAATGGGCCCCAATGTCAAAATGGCTTTGGATGCTTCTGGTCAGATCGCTGTGATGCAGAAGGGAATGCTGTAGGGCAGGCTGGCTGACTCACTCACTCAGGACAGGCCAACTCTTCACATGTGCCTGCTTGCAAACAGATCCATGTATATAGAAATTTATTCAAATTCCCCAACAATGAACATTTCCTTTATGCAGGCTCACCACTGACTGCCACCTTATTGGTTGTAATAGTGGGTCAAAGTAGCCTGACTAGGCTGGTGGAAGATGTTCCTAAACACTGCACTCATTGCGAGGACAATGGCAAACAAACTGCGTTGAGCAGTTGCTTTTGATATCTCTGCAATTTCAAGTGCTCGCCAACAAATTAAAAAACAAGCTAGCTAATCAGCAGTATGCCATTATCTACTGCTGTTTTTATATGGTGGTACATAATTTGTGTGTTGCCACAAACATAAAAAAAAGACTACACAGGAATTGTGTTGAAATCATCTTCATTTAAGAAGAAAAGCATCACTGGTATAAGATCCTGATCAAAGCATGATAACTAGCTGCCTAAGCACCTCAAGCTCAAAGCCGCTACAGAGCCTGTGTCAACTCAGTAAGGCTCTACCCACAGTACACTACACAGGACCCTGATGGCTCCTTTAACCTACTTCTGTCTTATGCAATAACCAGCATACAGGACATAAGGTTCCATATTAATAATTTATGTGTCTTGGAGGATAAAACATGCATGGCTGAAGAAACAAGTGCAAAACAAGAGAGACTGCAATGGGATCCCCCAGGGTCTTAGCCAGATACAATTAAATAAGTGGATTAACCTCAATACAAAGCAATCCCCCACGCAAATGTAGAGAGAGGACGAGATGGATACATAGATGAGAGAGCAAAACAAAGCCGAGGAAACTGTCTTTCACAGACAATTAGACCAAAGAAACATGGTGAACAGTGACACACAATTACTAGCATTGGTAGTAAGGTAATGGAGAATGTGGGGAGCAGTCAATATGAGGTTAAGCCTCAGGAAACAACCAACAATGTGAGTCATTCTGCCATTCAAATACTATTAAACCATCTCTGAAGCGTGAGCGACGCCTGCAAGGGCCATTTGGAGAGCATTTAAGTCACTGTGGGGGCCCACGCACCTGATAGGCCAACTGGCCCACTCTATAGCCAACCATCTCCATCCCTCCGCCAGCAAAGATAATGAAATGGGCGGAGGGGGCTACACTGACAGCCGGCTCTATTACGAGAGACCATAACAATAAAGACACAGGAAGCCATCCCCACACCCAGGTCAAAACAGAATGGTGGCAAAGCAGCAATCAAACGGAAATGGACCTCTGCAAACACCATAGGCGTTCACATCCACGTTTATTAGAGCAAAGCTATCGGAGCTAAATAAGCTATCGGGTCCATGTTCTTCTCCGAGTATGGGTCAGTTCCAAGTTGTGAATGTAGAGCATAAGGCTGGGCGGCACTAAGCCTCTGCCCATCTCACGTGTGGCTCCTGTTCAGCCCTGCAGTGCACATCAGGGCACCGTGCACGGAAGGCGGGATTAGGGGAGATTTCTTCGTGAGAGACAGCTCTCTTTCATTTGTTCTTTCATTAGTTAGAGCCCTTTGTCTCTCTCTGTTTCTCCCCCCATTTCCTCTGGACTCCAGCTATCTGCCACCGACTCAACTAGTCTTGTCCTCCTCATCTGTACCAGCCAATCAGCAACAGCACCAGGAAAATGGTTGCCTAGCTACTGCAACAAGCTCTGGGTCAAAGCCTCCAATCACTGGGCCATTATAGTTACACACTACATCTGAGATGCTTTTCAGCTCAACCTTTCCAATGTCTCTGAAGACTGACGAAAACGGAGGAGAAAAAAGGGGGGGGGAAAAATCACTGTTTGAGGTGGGGGTATTCAGAGCATTGATCTACTCTCAACGTACGCACTAACCGCAAAGAAATCAGGGAAAGGGGGTCCGCAGCAGGAAAAGGCCAGCTAAACCATATCCGACAAGCCCTGGATGGATTGAATGGAGGGTTAAACCAAGTAGATCCTGAATAGTCCTGCGCAGCCATGCAGTTTTCCCAAACGACTGGCCCAAGCTTTTGGTCATGCCCTCCTGCTCAGCTAACAGGACAGCTGCAGCAGGGTCCACTCTAGCAGCCCTTAATTGGGCCGGCTGCTGAAGAAAAGCAACTCCTCAAAGACAGAGGCCGAGTCCCAAATGGGGCAGTTACATTCTGTACGGAGAACTACTTTCGCCATTAACTGAATGAAAAAATAAGAGTGTACTTAAGAAACAGGCCCTTTCTTACATGCTGACATAATGACTAATGGCCAAACCCAAAAGTGCTGAGGCAGGAGCAATTAGGTCTCATTTGACAGGCCACAATACAACAAGTCACAACTGCTTACGACTTTCATATTTCATTAAAAATAATTGGATGATTAAATATGATTTACGTCTATAGCAGTTTGACCACTCACTTAGTGGTGAATGAACAAGTTCAGTATTTGATGTGCATGTAATTAATCACTATGTAAAATTTTACCAAAGAGGCCTCCAAACAGCTTCTAAAGCTTCTCATATTGCTGAGTGCTTTCTAATGTACTCTTGATGCAAGTTAACATCCTAACTATACTGCCAAATCCTCAAGCTTGCAGGAAAATAAACTACACTTGAATAAATACAGAAGGTGGTTGAACGTAGAATACTAAACACAGCTTCAGCAGTGAATACGTGGTTTTAAAGACTCAAATTTTGGAAGCCCATATCATGGAAATTTTCTTTGCTTCTCCTAAAATTAGGTGAATGTAGTCTGTAAACATTGCTAGCGTCAAACCATACCATTCCCTCCCTATTCCATGCAGTCAATATAAGGACACTAAGCTGTGAACTCATTTACACCTGTCTGTCCAGCCTACAGAAGTTTAGCCCAACCCATTCACACTGAAGTTAGAAGTGATTCCGCTTGGACTGGTTTCTGAATGAGGCACCACACGGGCAGGCCATCACAACAGATACCATTTGTATACATCACATAACACATAATCAAAAACAGCTTGTTAAATTCTGGTACATCAGACCACACCCACCTCTTAAGTCAGGTGCAACCTGATGAATTCAAATTCCAAACACAAAGGGGATGCACAGTCTTTCCTCCTCCCTCTTCTGTCTTTACCGGAAACATTGCAGGTTCAGCATCAAATATCATCCCTTGTAATGGTCACTAACCACAAGCTACAGCCATCGTGGTGTTTACTCTTCCTTTTATTGGCTACATGCCCTTGAACAATCTAACCTGGAGCAGGACCTTCAACATGATTGACAAGAGTGTAGAATACTCTATTGTTAGACTGAGTTGACTTACTATGGCCTGTTGAGGTTCAAAGCGGTATAAGGACACAGGCTAGTTAGTTACCATGCTGAATTTCCCGATTTCTTGGCAACAAAATTATTATTTCTTTACATTCTGTGCATAATTTTAGTTATACCTAAAATAAATCTTATTACATATGGCTCCTTTAACAACATATTGTCAACAATTTAGTACAACTTGCTTTTCTGGCTCTGTTACCCTTTATACTACATAATCAAAAGTAGAACATTTCTTAAGGATAACAAAAAGCAGCACATTCAGAGATTCGAAGCAGGCACCAAAAATTCCACACTGGAATACACTAACTCACTTTGACAACACAAACTCAGTTCCCTTAAACCCTAAAACAGACCAAACATCACCGCTGCACTGCACCCAGCATTGTGCATTCCAGTTGTTGCTCTAAATACTAGCACATGCCCAGCAAGGATATTTCACCTCAGCATCCCTGTATTAAATAAATAAATAACCATGCCAGGGCACAGCTGGAAGGCCTGCAGACACCAGGAGCTGCAGAGAGGAGAGTCAGCTGCCCCTTTCTAAAGAGCACACTCTCTTCTATTAACGACATGTAATCCCAGGAGACAGCAAACACACCAGATCTTCTTCAAAGCCTCATCCTCCCCCAATGTACATAGTAATAAAATGCGGAGCAGGTTTCTCTCGGCGCAGTGCAAGTGGGCAGGTGATGTCACTTGAGTTGCTCCATCCAGTCTTACCTCTTGCTGAGAGTTTCTTTGTGTTGATAATTTTAGCAGCATATTCCTGGCCTGTGGATTTCTTCATGCATCTGCGCACCACGGAGAAGGCACCCCTGTGCAAGAAACAAGATAACGCGCCGTGGGGTCATATACACTGGAAGTCACATTTCCCTGAAATTAAAACAAATGATAAAGTGACTAAGATGCAACGCAACTGACAAGTGGGAACGCGGAGAGGCTGTCAGTCAGCTCTGACGTGGAGGACCTATCAGAAATGCATGTCAAGCACTGTACGTTCCCCGCTACACAAAGAGCCACGCAGGAGAGCTGATCCACGGATGGCACGGGCATCTTACAGCATGACCAAAGTGTTTATTTACTATTTCGAAGCGCCGTCCAAGTGAAATCAGACGCTTTAGGCAACCGCAAAAATCAACATCTGCTTCCACAAAGTGAGAGGTGATTCTCAGAAAAGGCGTCACCTTTCGCTCGTAAAGCTTCTTAAACCCCACCTTATAAAACAGAAACCCCCATAAAGAGACACAGAGAAGTGATTCATTGTGTATTTGTTGGCGTTTCTATCCCCGCGTCTGACATAACTAACATATCACAAGCTAACTGTTACTAGCCTACAGCTGGAGCTTTTTGTATGAACACAGCTAAACTGCTGCAGGAGCAAACAAATCGCCTCCAACAGCACGAACGACTCGGAGGCTCTGCCTTTTAAAAAAAGAAAAGCCGTTAAGCGGGCAAAGTGATAGAAACCGTATGTGAAACGAGCAGCACAAGAGGCAGAGCAGCTTCCCGGGAGCTAAAGCCCTTTCTTTCTTCAAGTGAAAGGCGTAAACACTGAACATATGCTGAAGTGTTTGGTTGTGCTAGTTGTGCTACCAGCAAACACTCATACGGAATCCATAACACATCCCCGCATCTGAAGCGCCTGCGAAGCTTTACGATCAGCCCTCGGCTCATTTCGCTGCTGTCAACGTCCGACTACAAACAACGGGATTAAAGGAAAAGGGAGTGAAGTTGCGCGGAAGGAAGGCGCCGAAGTGTTGGAGCCACTTACTTTCCGAGCTCCTCGTAAAGCTGGTATTCGTCGGTAAACCTGGTCGAGGTTGCGATTGTAGCCATGTTGTGTGGGGAGGGGGTTCTCCGGCCGCTTCGGTGACTGCTGTGCTCGTGTTTGGGGAGGAGAGCCTCCGAATTTCATGTGTTCCAGAGAGAAAGGCTGAGGGAGAGAGAGAGAGAGACACAGAGAGATAGAGAGAGAGCGAGAGACGGAAAGAGAGAAGGGGAGGGAGGAGAGAGGGAGGGGGCGGAGGGAACATAACGCCAACTATCGCGAGAGTTTACACAACCCAGCCGAGTCATGGTTACGGGGGAGATAGAGGACTCGCCGCTGAAATAGAAATATTACTTACTCTGTGATTAGCATCTAATACCTCATTTTATTTTTACAACAGAGCTCAGTCCTTTAATTTAACAGGCGTTGTGCGTTTTGTTATTGTAAAAATAAAATTCAGTGGGTTAAAATAAATGTGATGATTTGAAGTCCACAGACGTTTTGCTGTTTTTCAGCTAATTGTAAATCAAGATAAAATCAACATCAAGAATGTGCTCAAAGTCTGCTAAACTGCTTTACTTTAGAAGTTTGTATTGCTGTTCTGTGCCACAGAATGGGAAACTGTATTTATATTATTGTCATAAAATAATAAGGCGTGTTCGGCACATAGAACTGATGTACTGAACCTCAGACACTGTTGTTCCTCCTTCAAATACAGACCCTGCGTTTGTAAGAGGTCAGTAAAAGGGCCCCATTCCAAAATCCCAGACTGTTATGTAACAGTAGCTGTTTCCCGTTTCAGGGGCTGCATTTGAGGTCTGATTGCATCACAACGGAACTAGGCTGTCCCATTGCAAAGCCCCCTTCTTATGCAGCTGAGAAATGCGTCCTACTTTTCCATGGAAACGAAGGATTCAGTGAGTGAATCCTTCAGCAGCCAACATATCCCATGGTTCATTGCATGCCGGTGAGGACTCAAGGTTGCTAGGTGACAGGAGCAGCGTTTCATGAGGCAGCCGTAATGGTGGGAACAGCGGTGCTGTGAATCCACCATAGAGCAGACAGTCGATTCAGCCTTTGATGTGGCCCTCATAGACCACATCCTTCAAAGTAGCAGCCCCTGAAATGGGACACAGCCAAAGACTCATTAATTTAAGCTCCTAAAATGACGAAAGAGCAACAATTGTGGGCTATGAGCAGAAACCTGCTGCTCTTTCCAAGAAACAAAACTGTCAACAGGCATGATTGATGTCCATCTTTAAACGTCACTGAAATTGGCTACCTATTCACTATTTTCTTAATAGATTCGTCTGCGCCACCTTAAGTGCAACAGCTTGTACAGGTGCCAGATTGTTACTGTGCTTTAAAGTGAAAAGGAAAATTTGCAATCTAGCAAATAGGAAGCCAACGTCATCTTCCACATGTTTAACAAGACCCTGGGCAACTTTAAATCAGAGTTGTTAGTTTGCTTTGCACATTTAATTCCAGACAGTTTCTGAAATCAAGCAGCTTTGATCAGCGTTTTACACTAAAGAGACTGAAGAAAGCAGCAGTTCCACCTTTAATAGCATCACAACCCCAATGGTGACCTTTAAGTAGCAGCACTGCTGTGTGATTTTATCAGTGTTTAACGGTTGAAGTCAGATCTTAAACTTTTGTTTTATAGGAAGTATCTTTAATTTACTTTGTGTTGATGTTGAGTTTGAATGCAAGTAGCTGGTACAGGTAACACCAACTACTAACAAGCTTTAAGTAGCTACTGTTAGCATGGCTAACTAAATAAACAGTACAACAACATAGCTTATTACACAGAGGTTAATTTTATTTAGTGTCTATTTCGACATGTTGCTTCTGTGTGACCATCGTGGTGTTTAGCTGTAAACCAGCAAATCAAATTATCCATGAGCTTACCAAAAAGGTACAACAACTTGATACATTCTGGGGCCAAATCACCCGATTGTTAAGTCTGATGTAAACAGCTATTTCATTTCTGGGCCCAAACATGCCTCTAGACCCCCAGAACAAATGACAGTCACATTCAGGCACCATTGTGGTTTAAAAAAGGGTCTACATTATTTCCCCTCAAATTCGCTTGTTAACACATGCAGGTCCTGTCTTTTCAGCATGCAGCAATGTTTGGGTCACAAGAACAACCCTAATATTACTCAGTTGTCATTCTACCACTTTCCTTGTGATGAGAACGAGAAGAGGAAGTGGCTGCACTTGATAAGGCGCAGTTGGCGGCTCTAATGTTAACTAGCTGGCTAATGGAGCTAACATTAGCAGCCACTGGCATAAGTCTTACAGCCCATTTGCTGAGGTCCTTGATATAGACTACAGGTTTTATAGGGTGTGTCTTACTATGAACCTACATCTCCATGATCCGGTCGTTAACTGGTGTTATGTGCTGCCCATTTAAAATGGCAATAGCTTGCATTAGGTTTCTATCTTAGCTAGCTAGCCTTAGATGTTGCGGTTTTGATCAATTTTGAACAGCTTTTTGGACTGCAGCTGACAATAAGCCACTGATTAAACTAGCACATTTACAGAAATGTTTAAATGAAACAGAAAAATTAAATGTAAAAAATATAATAAGTATCTACACATAGGCTCAATTTTATGACATCGAGGCTGTGAACTACTGGAATTTCTATTCAGTTTTTATTTTAAATATTTCATTAGTATAGACTTTAGACTTCAGGCTGTTAAAATAAAATTGTTCTTTGGAAGAAACTTCTTTCTATGCTTAAAAAATGTCTTGACAAATGTTGTGTGAACTGACCATAAAATAAAAAATTCTATTGTTTATACATATACTTCTTTTTGTTAATACATAAGTAATGTCTAATCAGCAGTAAAGATATTGTAACTGTAAACTGTGCTGTAACTTTATCCACCAAAAAAGAAGAAACTTTTCTCAAACTGATAAATAAAAGCTCTGGCGCTGCAGATAGTGTTGTGTTACAGTCTGAGAGAACAGCCTCAAAGGCGGACAAGAAGCAATTATGTGGTGAATTTATCAGGCAATAACAGCAGAGTTGTAGGAAGTCCCACTTTTGAGTCCAGGGGGGAAATTTATGCAGTTCACCCTCGTGACAAGTGATCCAACTGAAAAAGTTGTTATATCTGTTTTGTAATATGAGATGTACATTAACCCACTGATATTGGGCTTTCTTGGCTGGAGATTTGTTCCCATAAATGAGGATTGTTAGGTCACTTGCATTGTCTGTCTTTCCTTTGACCATAAAGTCTGTGTAAATACCTTGTCACAATCTACACACATGCCCAGAATATTTCCTACCTCTGCTGTGTCTGGGTAACCTAAGGACATGTTGTGTTCACTCAGTAAAAGCTTCTGTGTTATTGTATAAGTGATGGTGTGTTCATAACCTAGTTCAGTATTATAAAGGGAAAGTCTGCTTTGTGTTCAGAGAGCCCATAAACTGACATACAACGTGTAGCATGCAAACTTTTTGAGATAGGATTATTGTCACAAAGCGGTAACGTTTATATTGGCTGTTAAGTGTCCATTGTAGCAGCAGATTCCCTTAAATGGAAGTTGGGAAATGGTTAGTGCCCTTTCTCATCACCAGCTGGTTATTGGTCTATGTTTAATCTCTCCTTTACTGGCAATCTCACCAGCTATGAGAAAATAGGCCCCTAAATTCAAGACCTCAGTTCTTGTTATTAATAGCTAAGCACAGGGGTTTGAACGGATTTTAGACTAAAACTGTGTAAAACTGTATGATCTTTCTTCTTCTCAGTGTTACAGTAAATGCAGTACATGACAAGTGACTTCTTACCGGACATGCTCATTTATTTAGTAGTAGTATAATTCAGAAAATAGTAATTCAGTGGGTATATTATTATTTTAAAATACTCGGCAACATGAAAACATTTTTCTTCACAAAAATGCATTACTTGGCAATACTTGGGGGCAAATCTGATTTAACAAGGTGGATGGACTGACATAAAAAAAACTTATAAACAATGAAAGCACAACATATACACTACCGCTCAAAAGTTTAGGATCACTTTAGAATTTTATTTCATGCAATTCATGCAATTTTCATGCAATTTACAATATTGTCAATTTCACAATTAATTGAAGTGTATCAGATGATTTTTAAAGAATAAAAATATTTGTATTAAAGCCTATTTTTGTATAGAGGCTTATTTTGCATATAGTCCTATTATCAGCAATTCTCAGTCCTCTGTCTAAATCTCCTGGTACGGCCACCAATCCAAGTTAAGGATGTTATTGAGCTAATTGGTTGTTAGGACACTCTTGCTCAATTGTGATGCACAGCTGAAAAACATTCTACTAATAAGTGAGCATAAAAGGGAGAACAACATTCTAGGTTAGTTTAGTATCTGAAGCATCAGCAGTTGATGGCTTGCTGACCGGCTCAAAATGACAGAAAGAAACAACTTTCTTTAGAGACCCGTCAGTCCATTGTGTTAAGGATGGAAGGCTACTCCTTTGAAAACAGGAACATTTCACTGTGATCCCAAACTTTTGAGTGTTAGTGTAAGTTCAGATTTTATGCATAAAAGTAGTTACAGAAAGTAATGGCGAGTTACCATATCTATTACTTTATATGTCAAAGTTAGAGCACAAAAACAAACAATATTATTAATATCAGTTACAATAAAGGACACTTTGTGGTGTAGAAAGATAACATGACAGTGAAGTTAGCTGCTAAACTACCAGGCTTAGTAATGCTGCATACGGACAGAGACTCTTTTCCTTAGTCTGCATGTGCTGCATATCATGTAGCTTCTTGTTTCGAGGGGTATGCATTTGCAGCAATGAATGAACCACCTCTATGCACATCCATTGTAAATCACTCTATACAAACAGCACTTTGATTATATGGTAAAATGTCTTTAATTCAAGACCCAATTGAAGATTCACCCAAATAACTCCCAAGAGTCTTATGAGGTATGCTTACAGAGCATTACATAGACATAGTGATGCTCCAATCATTCAGCTATTTATGGCATACACCGAGCAGCTCCCAATCATTCATTCACCTGAACTACTTATCCTTCTGTGTCGCAGGGGGTGCTGAAGCCTATCCCAGTGCTCACTGGGTAGAGGGCAGGAAACACCCCAGGGAGGCCACTAGACCATCACATGGGATAATATGCCTAATATGTAATATGCACAGGAAGGACCCTGGTCACCCAGCTGTGGAATCAAACCCATGGCCTTATGGCTGTGAGGCGACAGCGCTGCCTACTGTGCCACCCAGCTAATCAAATAAATACTTTTATACTAATGAGATGCATCCTCACCAAAGTATCCTCACCATGCCAGCGCAGACTTATGAAATACTGAAAACTACTAAGTCTGTGGGCAGTCAGGGGGCACATTTCAGCTTAAAGACGTATCCTCTTTACTTTTGAAAGGTTTTCATTTATTTAACATATACTTAACACAAGGCTTACCACTGTAGTTGAATGAAGTAAACTCAGACTCTTACAACTAATACTACAGACAAGGCTGTCTGGTAAGAGGTACATAAGTTAGTCATCAGTCAGTATAGATCAATTGGCTTACTTTAAACTGCCGAGAGGAACTATAAGGCTCTTTTCTGATCTCAGAGTGAAGGATCTAACCTCGCCGGCTCTCTGAAGTCAGAACTTGGCGATTTGACTTCAGCTACAGTATGTTCACAAATTCACAGATGGCGCTGTGTGAGGAATGTATGGTGTCTTCATGACACATTAGGAAATCAGCAAGCGCGAAGTTCATGACTTGCTCAGTGTAGGACATTTTCAATTTCCTGTGTCTAAACCAGACATTAAACACTGCAGACGACAGCTTTACAGACATGTAGTGCAGTGACAAAAACAAAACATTCAAAATCGGCTGTTTTTCTAGCCATTTTTTATATACGGACTCAAATGATTTAAAACCACAGACTTTTTAGAGGGTTCAAACTTTTAAGTTGTCTAACATTAATTATAAAGACAGCGTAACATTAACATCCTAAATGCTTCATATATGAAAGTCTTGATTAAATCTTGTGACAGAAAACTTTTTGTTGTTCCCAAAATGCTAAAAATATGACACTGAATAAAATATATTTAAAGGAAAAGCTGTTTTGACGTTTGAGGACAGCGCCTCTCGAAAGTTTGTGAACCATTTATTGTTTATTTTGTGAGGACATGAATGAAGGTGTGACTCCCTTGAGCATTAATGATCTCTACTAAAGGATTTGACAACTGTACATTGACTTGAACAAATCTTAGCCATTTTCTCTTTACAGAACTGCTTTAACTCTGTTATGTTTGTGGGCTTTTTGGTGTGAAAGCCACAACATTTCTACTGGCTGTGGACTTTAAATCAACCATTCCAAAATGCAACATTTATTCTGTTTTAACCATTCTTTGTAGAGTAACTTTTTGGGGTTCATTTGGGATTTCTGCAGAATCCACTTTCTGGTGAGGTTCAGTTCATGGATGGATTCCCTGACAGTCTCGTTTAGAGTTGCTTGATACAATCCAGAATTTATAGCTCCATTAAAAGAAGCAAAATGTGCTACTCCAATAAGAGTGTAAGAGCCCCAAACCTTAATACTGCCACCACCATATTTCACAGCTAAGGCTCCAATGCTTGAAAACATTGTTTGATTTCCTAAATGTCTCTCATTTAAGGCATAAATATCACATTTTTGCATTATCCATCCACATAACATTACATCAGTAGTCTTCTGCCTTCAGTACGGCCTTCATAAAACTTTAAACAGACAGAAATGGTCTTCCTGGAGAGAAGTGTCCTTCTCAATTCTATTATTCCATACATAATATCCTTTTTCCCTGTTTGCTTGATGGTAGACTCATGAACACTGACCTTATTCAGTGTAAGAGAGGCATACATATTCTTAGATGTTACCCTGATGAGAAATATGTGCTCTCTCAGAATATTCTAAGCTATGACTATGCCTAAATGGGTTACAGTGGTGTTTTTTCTTCATTTGTACACTGCCTGACAGTGGATTGCTGAATTTCAACGGTTCACATACTTTTGACAACAAAAAGTAATTTACTGTTGGATCATTTGGATCACAATGGATGAAAAATGATATTCTTATATTTTTGTATGTTTTGTACAATTAGGTTCTTCTTATTATTATATGTTATTTGAAGATCTCATCATATTTTGGGTTATATATATATATATATATATATATATATATATATATATATATATATATATATATATATATATATATATATATATATATATTCTGAACTGTTTTTAACTGGTCTGATTTAAACTGCACCTTACACTCACTGTACTGCTGCTCACATACAACACTGTTTACATTCACTACTCGCACAAACAATATTGTTTACATTTGTTACTTGCAACTTGCACTTTATGGCTGCTGCTCTTCATACTTGCACATAAAAGCACACAACTTTTATTTTTTTATTTTTTATTCTTTAACTATAACAATATTTTTATTTACTTCAACTTATATTATTATACTTTGTATATTTTGTATATGTTTTTTATTATTTCTTTTTTGTTATCTTTATCTATTGGTAATTGAAGGAACAGCAAAGTAAGAATTTCACTGTACAGTGTAACTGTCTGTTCTGCTGTACATATGACAATAAAACTCTTAAATCTATTCACAAAATTCACAATATATATATACATATATATATATAAACAGAGACAGAGCGACAGAGAGAGGGAGAAAGAGAGATGAGAGTAGATTAGGATGGGAACATAGATGTCACTGCCACTATTCCTATCTGATTTCTCTAGCTGAGAAGGCCTCTGACCCGCCTCATTCTTCCAGATGAAAGGCAGTTTGCGCATGCTCTTCCAGCACACACTCTCTCATCCTGCACAGAGTCAGCCGTGTGTCTCTCGCGCATCATCAGCGAGCGTGTGCGTGTGTTAGTCTGAGCTGAGCATAAAGATTCACTTTACTTTAACACGTCTATAAGAGTCTGACATCTGCCTGTATGAACAGCACTCAGGAAGGAGAGCATCAGCCCTTCAGCAAAACCCCTATCAGCAGCCGTCCATAACAGCAGGGCTGTTTAAATCCTGATAAATGTTTGATACGTTGGAGAGTCAGGAGCTGCCCATTCCATTAGAGCGAGGCAGCCTTCCTCAAAAGCAGAGTGATGTTATAAAAGCGAGCAGTGTAGGCTTCGGGTGTGGGTGGAGGAGAGAACATGCACAAGGCAACCATTCCACCAAATTTACCGAAGGTGGTTCAGAGTCGTGCAGTAAGGCATGAAAATGTACAGAAGGCCCTCTTTTGTAAGAGCTCAACTGTCATTGCATGGTTTATGAACAAACAGCCATACTTAAAAAAAGCCATACTTTTATTTTAATCTGTTCTGCTCAACCTTATCATTGCTGTTCTGTGTCTATCTAAATTCTATCTTGAATGTAAATTGATATCTAATTACATTTGACTTGATTGATTGATTCTAATTGGACAAGGTTAATAAAATACTAATAAGTGTCTACTATCTACAGTATGCAATGGACATAATTATTCGTATCTTCCTATTGTTTAAATCAGATTTCATGAAAACAATAACAGTTGAGGGCTAGGTGGGTAATCACTCTGGACCCCATGATGCTGGGGGGCCCACAGCAATCAGCAATCAAACTTACCTGCCGGAGTACACCCTCTTATTTATTGGGACTGAGTCAGGGCTGGACTGGCATACCGGGCATTTGCCAGGGCCGATGCTGTTGGATTTTTTATTATTTTTATTATAATTTAGAGGGGGCAGCCCGTTGGTTTATCTTCAATATAGACAGTGAACTGAACCAATCAGGATATAGGACGAAGTGGCCCCACTCTTTATCTTCGTGGTCTCCTGTATCTCCTGCTAGTTTCAGTGTTGAGCTCGCGTGTTAAAGGAGTGGCAACATGGAGAAGAGTTACGTGCGAAGAGATTGAAGAGTGTCACTGTAGATGAAGAGTGTGACTGTAGATGAAGAGTGTGACTGTAGATGAAGAGTGTGACTGTAGATGCTGCAAAATGTGCTAAGATCACAGACATGTTTGCTGCTGTAGCCTCCACGTGCTAAGATCACAGACATTGGTATTTGCATACTTCCCCAATTCTGGCAGCCACGTACGACACCTTATTCTGATAAACTAGTAAACGGTCAGGGCTGAGAAGTGTTGGATGAGCAGCAAGTGTCCATTTTAGGCTACATTATAGCGTTTTAGATATTTAGACTAAAGGTGTGTTGAAAGGCTGCATAGTAGTTTGAATTTGTAGCCTCTATGTTGTGGTTAAACATGTTTTAAAAATCACTTAAACAAGTGAAATAACAGATCTTAAAACTGCTAAATGGTTACCCAATGATAACCATAATTTGCAATTTAAGCTTTACTAAAGTAAGTGTATTAAAGTATTATTAGCAAAAGGTATGCCCACATTGAACAGGAGTAAGATAAACCAAATACTGATGCGTTGCATGAGTTCACAAAGCAGCCCTGTTAGCCCTGCAGCCCTGTTTTAGCCTGATCCAAAGCATGTTATAGCTTTTTAAAGGAGGGAGCACCTTTTAATCTGAAGAATTAGAACTGAGCTGCAATATCAGGGAAAATACATAATATGTGTAAATTTACGTATTTGCTTTCCACAATGATTATTTAATAGGCTTCTAAAGTAATGATTTACTGTAAATTTCTAATACGGCAAAAAGTTATTTTTAATATGATGCTGTTATTATTTGATAATTATTATATGATAATAGTAAAAAACATTCCTTCAGGGAACACATACATAAATTACTGGTCGGCTGTGCTCCACTATTTATGACGGGTAGGTCTAAGCCAAAAATGCCACAACTAATTTGTCCCGGTCCAGCCCTGGACTGAATGGTAAAACATGCAACAAGTTGTGTTTATTGAAGGAATCGCCAAAAACAGAATAAAACAATAAACTATCTGATTAAATCAAAGGCAGTTGGACTCAACATCCAAAAGAAACAGTCGTCCATGGACACCAAAATGTAGAATTAGGCTTTGTGGCACTCATATGCAGCTGATTTTGATGCTAAGGAGAAATACTAAGCAAAGCCAGAAGATACAAACCCTTGGTCATACTTTAAAGACACCAATGGATATTCTGGACAGGTTTGTAGCAATATTTTATTTTATTATACATTTTCTGCAAGGAAACCTAAAGCTAGCTAGGCCTACTTTGTGTGTAGCTATCACAGTACACCACTACAGTGACACTGTGTATGTGTGCAGGTAAAATAAAATGAGCCCCCATCTGAGACCCTGTATAGCTACAGAGAAGACAGGGACTGTTTGACAGCCTATTGTACAGTTATGGCAGGACCTGGAGAGACATGTCTGCGTGTAGCAGTGGTGATGTTCACAGCTGTGTCTGGAGTAGTTTCTGCAAACTGCAGCAATCCAATTTCTTCTCTTCAGCTTTTTAGCTTTTGGCAGTCTGTAAAAACATAACTCCAGATTCTTGCTTGTGCACAATTAATCACACAACAGCTCTTTCATGTTTTAGATGTTCTTGTGTTTTTGCTGCACTCGCACTGAACATTGACACTACCACTCATTAGTCTTTCTGCTACTCAGAGCACATTACCATAGTGACTCTCACTGACTGCGATGTCACATGCAAACCCTCTATTGAGCCCCTCGCTGATACAAGTGTGCACAGAAATATTCACTTCTAGCTTCACTGACTGTGTAAATAATATAGACTGTGATGTCTCTTTATCTCCCTTTTACTGATAATGCAATAACTCACTAACAAACAGATTCCACAGAATACCACAGTGTGCAACAGCGAAACACCATCCTTCAGTTATAATAGCCAAGAAATCTGCAGAGATATATTTCATAAGTTCAGCCTTAGGCCTAGTTCATACTAGCCTGGTTTTTCAGTTGCTGACTGTTTTTGTAGATCACCGGCAAAAACCTCTGCTCGGCGGCAAATCGGCGATCACTCGGTGCTCGCTCAGTCGTGTAGTGTGAACTTCTGAAAGACGCTCGTCGAGCTGTTGCCGAGTGATCGCTAACTAATCGCAGACGCCCGACAAACATCTAGCATGGTTCACACTACACGACTGTTTGAGTGGTCAGGTTTTTGTGCCATTCACACTCCATAACTGGTTGTGTTGTAATCGCGAATCTTTCAGTTGTTGTGGCTTTCACACTACATGACTGATCAGCAACACCGGGTCACGAATTACACGACTTTCACTCTGGAGAACCTCCGACTCATCTGGCTTCAGTCCTGAGAACACACGAAAACTAAACGCATGTGAGAGCTAGCGATACCACATAGAACATAAACTATTTTCAAAACGGATGTAAACAAACAAGCGATACAAGTTGACACTGCGCTGATTTGCAAGAAAGAAGAAAATGGGTACGAAAATAGATAAAGACACGGGGTCTGTTCTGCAGAGAGAGCTGGAGGTAAATATTTTAGCAATGAAAACATACATTCGCCCGCAGCCACAGAAAGAGTGGTAAACGGTGACGTTCTCTCTCTACGTGATCCCATTGGCTGTAGCTAGACGCTGCTGTTGACTCACAGTCGCCGACTGGCCTAGATATTAAACATGCCAGACGTTTGCCGGGCATCTGCGATTAAGTGGCGAGCACTCAGCGACAGGTCAGCGAGCGTCTTTCAGCCGTTCACACTACACGACTGAGCGAGTGCTGAGTGGTCAGCGATTTGCCTCTGAGCAGAGGTTTTTGTCGGTGATCTGCAAAAAACTGTCGGCGACGGAAAAAACAGGCTAAAACCGTGTAGTGTGAACTAGGCATTAATATCTAGGCCAGTCTAGCTACAGCCAATGGGATCACGTAGAGACAGAACAGCGTCACTGTTCACGTAATCTCTCTGTGGCTGTGTACCTCCAACTCTCTCTCCAGAACAGACTGCCCTGTGCCTTCATCCATCTTCATCTTTCTAGCAAATCAGCGCAGTAACAACTCATATTGCTTGTTTGTTGACGTCCGTTTTGGAAATAGTGTATGTTCTACGCTAGTTCTCACATTTAGTTTTCATGTGTTCTTGTGACCAAAACTTGTTTTTGGACAGCAGCCGGATGAGTCGGCGATTCCTCAGAATGAAAGTCGTGTAATTGGTGACCCCGTGTCGCCGACCAGTCGTGTAGTGTGAACAGCATTAAAACGACTCACGACTCAAACAGTCGTGTAGTGTGAACCAGGCATTAGAGGTTAAATTTTGCTTGCTTTTTCACTCCAACTAATCTCAAACGCCTTTAGTGATGTTGAGCATTGGACAGTCTAAAGAACACCAGAATCTTTGGTTTGCAATTTTTGTTTTCTTTTTCTTTCTTTTTGTCTTTTTTTACTCAGTAACATCTTTTTGACAGCTTTACGTTCTTTCAAGCTCATAATGTTGAATTTTCTTCTCACAGTAGAAGGATGGACAAGAACACTTGTGGGTTTCTCTAAATGTGAAGAAAGAGAGGAGATTTCTTGTCTTCTCTCTTGTAAAGATGAAAGCTTTAAGTACTGTTTATCTGATGTCAGCTCTTACGATTGGTAGTGGTCCTGTTTCAGTTTTGAAAGCGTATATTTATTAGACAATCTGCTTCCTGATGTAAGCAGATCTTGTTATATCTGACCTCCTCAGATAAAGCTCCTGATAAAAAGAGAAAAATTTAATTTCATGGCTGTTTTGAATAAAAGAGGCCTCTGATTTTGCACTGTGCTGTACAATTTAAATTCTCAAAGGAACAATATATTTAGTTCAAAACATTCCAAAATCATTTAAATAAAAAAAGAATGTAAAAAATAACAGTTTTGATGGTGTGTACATAGTCATCTGAGTATTGTGTTGCAGCCATATCTCCTAAATTTAGCAGGCTAGCCAACTAGCCCCAACTTGTCCTGTCTCAGAAATATAATTTTGTACCTTAAGAAATGGTAGTGAGTCACTGTAGTGTTGAGTTGAAGCAGTCCAACATGAGAGGATGAGGAAGTAGCACTGCCCCGACAGTGTGTTCTAACTTCTAGTAAATCATTTTGAAGGTTCTGCTCCTGGTTACATCATTTAAGGACACAAAGCCGATGAAAGGGTGAGTAAACACAAAGATGGCTGAAGGTCAGGGACTATTATGACTATCGCCACCTTCTCAAACAAAAACACAAGACACTAGACACACGACAAAACATAAGAAATTAAACCTGAGTTAACTCTGGCATTGTTTTGCTGGAGATGTTCTTGGTGATGAAAGTGATGAACTCACAATGTGTTGTGTCTTTTTACACATTGCTCCTTTAAAAAAGCAGTCTAACATAATAAGTCATTTACATGTCGTCACTGTCCTATGAAAAACATGTATCTCTATTTTTATCGATTTTGAGTTTTCTACATAATTTGAACACGCCATTTGTCATTTACATTGTGTAAAAATGTCATGATGAATGGACCAATAGGAATTCTCCCAAATAGCTTGGAAAAAATTCTGGTTCCATTGACTTTCATTGAAAGTAAAGTCTGTTTTTGGTCCCTCCTGTAAAGTTGCAATTTTGGAGATACTTTTTTTTCATTGGACAGCGACGACATACTTATTCAGTTTATGACACTGGGCCCCATAAGATACTAGTTACACCACTGATGTAGGCAAATAACAATACAAGCTTCCTGAGTCACATGTAGACAGTGATGGCTTGATGAGAGTGGATGATGTGTATACTGAGAGCGTGCTAATGCCTGTTCTGTTTTCACACATTATTGACTAGGACACTTTGAGTGACAGCAGTTGTCCTTATCCAGAGAATTAAGCAGCCCTGCAGTGGAAGAGGCTGTAATTGGGAGATTTTAAGGACAGTGAGCTGCAGGACAGCGTTAGCTTTGCTGTTAGCCGTAGCGCTAGGCAGCAGAGGCCAGTGGGACGGTGTCCTGCGGCCCTCCCACAACGTGTTTATGTAACAGAGAGCAGCACACTTCAGCTCGCGTTAGCAGCTTCCCTCTCACCACACGCTCCCAACTGACCTGCTTTATACTCACACCACGCCACAGAGAGAGAAAGAGAGATGCAGAGGAAAAAGTAGAGAGAAGAGACTGGAGAGTGGAGCTCAGCTGAGTGGAGGCGAGAGAGAAATAGAAGAGGTGAAAAAGAGAGAAAGCAAGGAAAAACGTGAGTGTAGGAGGAAAAAGGGGAGAAAGAGAAATAATAGGAAAGTGAAGGAAAGAAGGAAAACGAGAGCGGGGTATAAAAGATGGACAGACAAACAATGAGAGAAATTAAGGTGGAAAAAGGTAAGAGGAATAAGGAGAGAGAAACAGAAGAAAGAAAAGAGTACAGGGTAGATGCTGAGCTCAGCAGAGGGAAAGTGGGGAAAGTGGAGAAGAGAGATAGAAGAAGTGAAGAGTGGATGCTAAAAAAGAGGAGAGAGAGAAATAGAGAGAAACATGGAGAGAGTAATACAGAGACCTGAGACAGAGAGGGGAGGATGAAAGAGAGAAAAAGTAAGTAGAAGAGAAAATGAGTAAGAGAAACAAGTTAAGCAATAAAGGGAGAGAGGGAGGAGGAAGAGGAGAAAATAAAGAGGAGAGAGACAGAGAGGAGGAAGAAATAAGTAAGGAGTGCATGCTGAACTCAGCAGAGGGGAAGTAGGAAAAATAAAGTTGAGTGAGAAAGAGGAAGAGAGGGCTGGAGAGAGAGAGGAGACTGAGAGTGAAAAAAGAGAGAAAGTGAGCAAGAAAGAGCACAGTAAAATAAGAGAGAGGGAAGGAGTGAGAGAAAAAGCATGAGTGAAAGAAAAACAGAAAGATTAGAGAGAGATTAAAGAGAATGGGAGAGATGGAGTATAAGAGAGTGTGAATAAAAGAGAGATAGAAAGGCAGCGTGGGAGAGAAATGGGTGAGAAATACAGAGAAAGAGAGAGAGAGAGAGAGAGAGAGAAAGAGAGGATCACTGGGATTAAGTTATAAGAATTTTATAAAATGGATAGAAAAAAAGGGATGATATGTGTTTTTATTGTATCAGTCTACACAGTCGTGGTTGTTCTTCAGCTCAGTGCTCCTCCTAGTGAGTGGTCAGATAACGTAGTGAATCTAGACACTGTATCTTTACTACCTACACCTCTTCCTTTTGCAATATTTAACACAGGGAGTGTCCAAGGGAGAAGAGTAATATGCAGAGAGTGATTCTGAGAGATGGAGAGAGAGGGATGATGTGGAAAGAGAGAGTGGAAGAGTTTTGTGCTAATGGCTTTGAGCAATGTGCACGCTATTCCCCATCTGCTGCCTGTTAAGACCTGCTTCAGTCCCATGCTCTCCTCGCGGCGCCTGTGTCACGTTGACATGATGGGGATATGCTAAAAGCTATCTGAGATCACACCTGCAGACTTAAAGAGAAATTTCTACATAATTCAGTCACTGAGCTGATTCAGAGTGAGTAATTCGGAGTGAGACAAAATAGTTCAACCAGCTTGGATATGTTTACAGTGGTTGGAACCAGGGGGCACAATATCTACACAGCGAAAATAACAGTTGTATATATTAGCCATTGTGATACATACACCAATACAACCCTTCATGTGCCTCTACACCATAAATGACTTTAAAAAATAGGTTTGAGGCCAATATCTTGTCCAAACTCCCATAAAACTAACATGTCTGAGAGAGTGTTCATAACCATATTGTATAATAACTGTCTGTGAGGGAGCTTTTAGAGTCATTAAACAGACATCTGGTTCTTATCACCTCTGCTGTGAACAATTCTGACTCAGTAAGTTTCTCTGTCGCTCCGAATGACTTTGTTTACATCTTAACAATTGACTGCTGCAGAAGTTTTGAAAAATAATGATCCTTGAATAGATTAATATGCATACTGAGAAACTCAAGTAGGATTTATGGTCATGTCCATGGTCCTGACAGTGCCACTGGGAAGTTGTCATGCTGATCCTTGCATGGCTGTTGTTCATAGTCTGGCATAAGCTAAACGTGTGCGATTGTTTAGTTGTAGTAAAAGTTCTCAGGCGGGCAGCTCAGTATGTGAGAGCCTGCGGGTGTCTTGTGTCAGCGTGACTCTCCTTCCTCTCAGCAGACGAGTGAGTGACACATCTATGACTGTCTTTTTGCGAGTTCATGTGTTTGACAGTGTGTGTGTCACAAAGTGAGCGAGTCAGTAATTCTGGGTCAGAAGCTTCAAATGAGCTGAAGTGTGCACTACATGTCCAAAAGTATCCAGACACCCTGTGTAATTGTGAATATAGTTACAGGGCACTCATTACTAATACAAGTATTTTGCACACACATGGCTTGTATAGTCTCAATAGAAAAAGAAAGTAAATAGAATTAGATGGTCTGGACATGAGCCTGAGGTCACCATGCCCATTACCAGTGGAGCTGTGGAACAGTGGAACTGCTCTCTCTTGAATGATGGAGCACCATTCAGTACGTTTGGGACACACTGGACTGGGTTTGTGACCCAGAACAAATAAACCAGAACCAGAGGTTTTTAATGCTCTGGTTGATTGCAACCAAGATGTTGCAATGTCTATTGTAAAGCCTTTACGTTACTGCTAAGGATTTTTTTCTGAGGTCTCTGAATGAGAGATTTATACCGCTAAGGGTTTTACCTGGGTCCTCTGGTGTCTTCCCAGGAGCCTTCCCAGAGAATTTAGAAAAGGACGCCTGAATCAGACACTTTAAACCACTGCTAAAGGGTTTTTGCTGGGCCCTCCTGACAAGAGACACTGCAGGTAGGGGGTCTGGACTGAGAGACTTATGCTCTGACACAAATAATTCAACTTGTCAATTAATTGTCAGGTTTTGTTGGAGTGTTAGAGAAAGGAGAACATGAAACTGTGCTGGACTCCTGCGTTCACTTCCCCACCCCTTCAATACAGATACATTTACTGTGTAATAGAACGCTTAGAATGGGCAGTCTTATGGCAGGTGTCATGAGTCACCTGTTTTTCTGGGGGTTTTTTTTATTAAATGCTAGAAAAACTTTGATGACTTGTGGTACATGACTACAGTACCATTGATTGAAAAGTTGTTTAGGCAACAAATGGTTCAATGATATTGCTTTGAACAAGGATGAATTACTGACTGGGCTAGTGGGGCCAGTGCCTAGGGTGCCTCTCTGACTGCCATGGATAGTTTATACTTAGCTTTGATAAAATTGATCAGTCAGGACATGTTTGTAGTCTAAATTTGCCTTTTTTCGTTGCAAACTGAAGGTTAACAAGGTTAACGTTACTAACAAACACTAGACTATTGGTCTTAAGGGACACAACACCCCCCTCCACAAGAGGGCAGGATTAGCTTAACACTAGCTAACATGGTTAACTAACATCAGTTGACCTGATTTTTCACTGTATTTAAATTCAGTAGCAGGTTTTCATTCACTAGTTAGTTCACTACCAGTTACTTAAAAAGGCTCCTGATGTTGCTTCTCTTTTGGCGTGGCATGGTATCAACAAGGAATCAAACATGTTTTCATGACATGTAAAGAAAGTAAGTCATCCGAAGAATACATATCCACCAGTCAGCGGACTGAGAGCCCTGATAACTTAAGCTAGCACACTGATCAGCTCTCACTTCTCCAAGTCTGGCAGTAAGCAAATTTGCACATCATGCCATCAGACTTTGGAAAGCGCCCTCCCTTTCAGCCAATCAAATGTGAGCTTGATTAAACAGCATCAGGATGACATAGGATCTGGAAAATCTCAATCAGAATTATCCACTCCAAATATAATGCAAACAAGTTTGCACAAATATTGGTATGGACAATTCATTAAACCCAAAATATTGGTAGGGAATGTCCCTCCTGTCCAAATGTAAATCTGTGCCCTTGCTGGAGCTCAATAGTTATCAAAGTCATTTAATTAAATCCATCTTCAACCTGCTCAATGACAGCCAAGTCTTCGCCAATGCTGTAAAGACTTGACAATGTGGTGTAGTATGACCTACTGTGAGCTGTATAACATTTAAAACTTCACGGTGTAGCTGAATGCTGGAAACAGCTGTTTTAAATAAGTGTTTTGTCTGAAAGTGGTTTCTATGGGTTTATGTATTTACAGAAAGTATTTGGGTGACTATTGTTTTGTTAGCAATGGTAGCCTAGTAGCTCCAGTGGTAAACTATTTTAAGCACTCTCTAATGTCTCTAATGTAATAGAAGGTGTGTTTTACACACTCATTTACGTCCTATGATTTGGCTCTTTTGGGTGAATTAATAAGGAATTTCTGCTCTAATTTGTTGGTTTATAGGGGAGACGCCAAAATCTCACCACACAGAAGCAACAGAAGGTTGAAATAGAAGATTGAAACACAAGAAGAATAAAAGTAAAATGAACCTCTGTGTAAAAAACTAATCATATTAATTAGTTAGCTATACTAAAGTTTGTTGCTTGGAGCTTGTTAGTAGTTAATGTTACGTATACCAGCTACATACCTTAAATCTCAAAATAAACACAAAGAAAATGATGATCTGCTTCAACCGGCAAACAGTGATAACATCCCGCAGCAGTGCTGCTATTTACAGGTCGCTGCTGGGGTTGTGATAAATGTGAAACTGCTCCTCTCTTCAATCTCTTCAGTGTCAAACTCTGAGCGAAGCTGCTCAAAGGTTGTGGTTACAGGATGTTGTTAAAGATGTGGGAGCTGAAGTTGGCTTTGTATTTGTCAGCTTGTTTAGTGGATTTTCTGTTTCACCTTAAATGGTGATGCCGTTACATTCTGACGTTTGTACAAGCTGTAGCATTTAAGGTGGGACAGAGCTTTTGATTAAGGACCTGGATAAGAGGAGGCCAACTTGAGCCTTGTTTTAAGATGTACATTAAGCATGTTCGGTTCGGTCAGTTTGGTTATTAGGAAAAGGAATGTGTAGACATCCCCTTCACGGCCTTCACAGCAGTAGATTTCTCTACATAGGTCGACCTACTGTTTTTCCGTTGTTGTATGTAAACTTTGGGGCTGTAAATATTTATGAGTCAAGATTATTACATTCACATTTACAGCATTTAGCAGACGCTCTTATCCAGAGCGACTTACATAAGTGCTTTGTGTTCAGTCAGAGTATGTGTCTATATCTAGTACAAACAGGTTCCAAGTCCAAACTACCCTAGAGCTCAAACACTGCCAGAAACAAGGGCCAGTGCTGATACCTGGAGAGAAGAGAATAAAAAACAAGGTTACGTACAGTATAAGTGTGATACCTAGCCGGTATAAATAGTTAAGCCTGGCTGTGTAAGTGCAGTATGATTAATTTCAATAATACAGTAGATTAGTGCTTATAAGTGCTTCACAAAGAAATAGGTCTTCAGTCTGCATTTGAAGACCATGAGAGAGTCCACTGTTCAGACAGCCAGTGGAGGTTCACGCCACCATCTGGGTGCCAGGACAGAGAAGACTCTTGTCGTTTGTCTTCCATGCATTTTGAGGGATGGCTAGTCAAGCTGAGCTGTAACTGAAGCTCAAAGGGCTTGAGGTACTGAACAACTTTGACCTTTGCTATAAGGTAAGGAGGACCTGGTCCGTACTTGGCTTTGTAGGCAAGCATCAGAGTTTTAAATTTAATACAAGCAGCTACAGAAAGCCAATGAAGTCAGCACAGCAGTGCAGTGACATGAATGAATTTGGGAAGATTGAAGACGAGCCGTGCTGCTGCATTCTGTATCAGTTGCAGGGACCTGATGGCCTGCAGAGGAAGACCAGATAGGAGTGAGTTGCAGAAGTCAAGCCCTGAAGCTACATAAGATTCTGGGATTTTAGAGCGGCCTGGTTTACCGAACTCTTTTTCTCAACAACACGATTTGTGCTTGAAGGAAAAGACAACAGCATTTGATGTTCATGGTAAGTCAGTTCAATTAGACTATACCAATATAAATACAGGTTTCATTCTGTGGCACTTTAAATACTTCTGTATAAGTTAGTATTTTAACAAACTAACCCATACAAAGACAGGCCTTACAAGACTGTGATCCATTCCTGGCTCCAAACAACTCTTTCGAGTGTACTTTACGCTGTCATGGAAAATACGAGTGTTTCTATGTTGTGCATTGCCAGACCAGTTCTTGGGCATGAAATGCTGCGTCCCTTGACTCCATGACTAGGACGTGAATAATGAATGAAGAGGCATATACTGAAGCACAGAGAGCTACAGTTCAGTACATTCTAGGTGGCTCACTTTGCTTTGCTCTGTGTGTGTGTTTGAGTGCCAATACACACTCAGTCATGTGTAGACACAGGAGGATCCTCAGAGGCAGTGACAGTGGCAGTGCAGCATGACAGGGCCCGCTCTATTGTCTGTGTGGAGTGTGTGTGCGCACTACGTGGGTGCAGCTCTAAGGTTGGCTGAGATGCCGATGGTACACGGCGGCTCATCTTCTTCTCTAAAAGAGCGAAGCCCACGCTGGAATCAAATACACATCCCCTCTGCAAGCACAGATCCTAGTTGGGTTTTAAAGCGCTTTCCTGTATTTTACTTCTGTGAGCACATAAGAAAGATGAGAGAGCTGCAGAGGAGTTATGTCACTGTGATCAAATACAAAAACAAATTCACTAGCCCTCCTCCCCGCCCTCACCTTGCACATGACAGGACACAGCAATATGGTGGAAAATCTAATCGGCCAACCAAGGGGGTTGTCAGGGAGGCAGCCAGGCTGCTAATAACCATGCATTCATTCATTTAAAACATGTGCATGCCCGTGACATGGCGACTCACTGCTGCTTCACTGAGTATTTCAAAACACACTGGATTAAATCAAGCCCTTAACCTGACCCTCATTTAAAATTACACTCTTAATCATAGCCATATTCCACAATCCAGCTGTGCTGAAAACAATCTCTATATGATATTTAAACTTCTAAGAAAGACACAATGAGAGCAAAAAACACTGTTCTAGAACCTCTTCCCATTCTCATACTGTTCTAGAATCTCCTCCCATTCTTACACTGTTGTAGAATCTCCTCCCATTCTCACACTGTTCTAGAATCTCCTATTCCCACACTGTTCTAGAATATCTTCCCATTCTCACACTGTTCTAGAATCTCCTATTCCCACACTGTTCTAGAATCTCCTATTCCCACACTGTTCTAGAATATCTTCCCATTCTCACACTGTTCTAGAATCTCCTATTCCCACACTGTTCTAGAATCTCCTATTCCCACACTGTTCTAGAATATCTTCCCATTCTCACACTGTTCTAGAATCTCCTATTCCCACACTGTTGTAGAATTTCCTCCCATTCTCACACTGTTCTAGAATCTCCTATTCCCACACTGTTCTAGAATCTCCTATTCCCACACTGTTCTAGAATCTCCTATTCCCACACTGTTCTAGAATCTCCTATTCCCACACTGTTCTAGAATCTCTTCCCATTCTCACACTGTTCTAGAATCTCCTATTCCCACACTGTTGTAGAATCTCCTCCCATTCTCACACTGTTCTAGAATCTCCTATTCCCACACTGTTCTAGAATCTCTTCCCATTCTCACACTGTTCTAGAATCTCCTATTCCCACACTGTTCTAGAATCTCTTCCCATTCTCACACTGTTGTAGAATCTCCTCCCATTCTCACACTGTTCTAGAATCTCCTATTCCCACACTGTTCTAGAATCTCTTCCCATTCTCACACTGTTCTAGAATCTCCTATTCTCACACTGTTCTAGAATCTCTTCCCATTCTCACACTGTTCTAGAATCTCCTATTCCCACACTGTTCTAGAATCTCTTCCCATTCTCACACTGTTCTAGAATCTCCTATTCCCACACTGTTCTAGAATCTCTTCCCATTCTCACACTGTTCTAGAATCTCCTATTCCCACACTGTTCTAGAATCTCTTCCCATTCTCACACTGTTCTAAAATCTCTTCCCATTCTCACACTGTTCTAGAGTCTCCTATTCCCACACTGTTCTAAAATCTCTTCCCATTCTCATACTGTTCTAGAATCTCCTCCCATTCTTACACTGTTGTAGAATCTCCTCCCATTCTCACACTGTTCTAGAATCTCCTATTCCCACACTGTTCTAGAATCTCCTATTCCCACACTGTTCTAGAATATCTTCCCATTCTCACACTGTTCTAGAATCTCCTATTCCCACACTGTTGTAGAATCTCCTCCCATTCTCACACTGTTCTAGAATCTCCTATTCCCACACTGTTCTAGAATCTCTTCCCATTCTCACACTGTTCTAGAATCTCCTATTCCCACACTGTTCTAGAATCTCTTCCCATTCTCACACTGTTCTAGAATCTCCTATTCCCACACTGTTCTAGAATCTCTTCCCATTCTCACACTGTTCTAGAATCTCCTATTCCCACACTGTTCTAGAATCTCTTCCCATTCTCACACTGTTCTAGAATCTCCTATTCCCACACTGTTCTAGAATCTCTTCCCATTCTCACACTGTTCTAGAATCTCCTATTCTCACACTGTTCTAGAATCTCCTATTCTCACACTGTTCTAAAAAATCTTCCCATTCTTACACTGTTGTAGAATCTCCTCCCATTCTCACACTGTTCTAGAATCTCCTATTCCCACACTGTTCTAGAATCTCTTCCCATTCTCACACTGTTCTAGAATCTCCTATTCCCACACTGTTCTAGAATCTCTTCCCATTCTCACACTGTTCTAGAATCTCCTATTCCCACACTGTTCTAGAATCTCTTCCCATTCTCACACTGTTCTAGAATCTCCTATTCTCACACTGTTCTAGAATCTCCTCCCATTCTCACACTGTTCTAGAATCTCCTATTCCCACACTGTTCTAGAATCTCTTCCCATTCTCACACTGTTCTAGAATCTCCTATTCCCACACTGTTCTAGAATCTCTTCCCATTCTCACACTGTTCTAGAATCTCCTATTCTCACACTGTTCTAGAATCTCCTATTCCCACACTGTTCTAGAATCTCTTCCCATTCTCACACTGTTCTAGAATCTCCTATTCCCACACTGTTCTAGAATCTCTTCCCATTCTCACACTGTTCTAGAATCTCCTATTCCCACACTGTTCTAGAATCTCTTCCCATTCTCACACTGTTCTAGAATCTCCTATTCTCACACTGTTCTAGAATCTCCTATTCTCACACTGTTCTAAAAAATCTTCCCATTCTTACACTGTTGTAGAATCTCCTCCCATTCTCACACTGTTCTAGAATCTCCTCCCATTCTCACACTGGTCTAGAAGCTCCTATTCTTACACTGTTATAGAATCTCCTATTCTTACACTGTTCTAGAATCTCCTACTATTCTCACACTGTTCTAGAATCTCTTCTCATGCTCACACTGTTCTAGAATATCCTATTCTTACATCGTTCTTGAATCTTTTCCAATTCTCACACGGTTCTAGAATCTCCTCTCACTGTTCTAAAATCTCTTCCCTGACTCACACTTTCCCTTCTTACACTGTTCTGGAATATTCTCCTCATTTTCCAGTTAACTCTGCTATTAAATGAACTAGGGCGTTCTCTCCACCCTAGCCCCTTAGATAGCATTTAAAAATATTAACATTTTTACAAATGTTTGCTTGCTCTGAATTTGAAATTAAAATATGATCTACCAACATTACTGAAGATAGAATGCATAGCTGCGGAGCAGAAAGGACATTTTAGGATTGTGAAAAATGGATTAAGAAAAATCGAGCATGTAAAATTTAAACCTCTATTGCTTTGCAGGTAGTAGTAGTTGTGGAGTTCTGGGCATTTAAGTGTTATAATATAAGTGTTTAGTGTATAGGTGGGTTGAATGTACATAATAGATTAAAAAAAGGCTTTGACATTGCTTCATACTTTTTGTACGGCATCGAGGATAGACCATTCTATTCTATTCTATTTTATTCTATTCTATTGTATTCTATTCTATTCAAAAGACACAGTCCTTAAATCTGTCTGGTCTTTCGAACACTCTCCAAGATAAATGTTCTGTGTTATCGATGAAGAAGTAGCGACAGCGACAGAATAATCAGTCCGATGTGATCTGTCATAAAAACACCTAATAATGGCGAGGGAACATGAGATACCGAGACTGCCTGTTCTCTGGGCTGTGCCTACTTTATTTAGCTTTTGGTTGATGATTGTGTCACTGAAGGAGGTCATCTTTGGACGCAATAGAAACAGTAAGATGAGCAAACTGCAAGAGTAGTAAAGACCCTGGTAGATGAAAGGATTTAGGCAAATACAGTCAAACGAGTAAACAGCCTGAAATGATCCAGCTCTTAATGCTTTTATGAAGGGGTTTAATCTCAAATTCTGGGGATTCACACAGCAGTGCCAGTCCCTAGTATCCTACACCTGTCCTCTACACACACACACACTTACACACCAGGCAGCAGTGTAGATGGATGACTCAGGAGCCAGTAGAGCCAGGGCCTGTGTGTGTGTGTGTGTGTGTGTGTGTGTGTGCGCGTTGGGGGATGGGTGTAGACGATGCTTTCTCCTCTCACACGTACGCAACTAACCATCTGGATCAAGGACATAAGACATCAAATACTTTCCAAGTTAGAATTGTATAAGAAACAAACATGATATGTACCTCCATTACACATACACATATATCATCACTGTCGTAAGTGCTGAGATGTTGAGATTGTGTCTTAGATACACTAGAAAATGATATATATATATATATATATATATATATATATATATATATATATATATATATATATATATATATATATATATATATAAAATGATTTGTGTGGACAGTAGGGGTTTACTTGAAAAAAAGTATATAGATAATTAGATAGATAGATACTTCTTTATTGATCCAGAAGGAAATTAAGGCATCCAGTAGCATAAAAACAACACAATGAGGTAAACAGAGAACACACAGCTAGCTATACAAAATGTTAAACACTTGGTAGAACCTGTTAGAACAGTGCAGTAGCCAATAAATAACCTACAGAACTAAAGTGCAAGGACCAAATGACACTGGTTGAGATAGAGTGATCTGTTGTGCATATATACATCTGTATACATACATAAACATGTACGCATAGATACATACTCCATCCATATATGTGCATGAGTATTAGTCAATAAAGTGTAACTGGATTTATCTCAGTCTGCAGCATTGTTGTGTCCTCGAAAAACAGAAGTAATATTAGTACAATAAGCAGTATTACAATACCTTCTAGTGTGTTTGCTTAACCCCTTCCAAACCTCCCCTCAGGGCAGCCTGTATTATTAGTACTCATCCTCCAATACCTGGTTTGGCTAATCAATGCTTCATCAATTTAATTTAGGGGTGTGCTTTGTGGATTTGAACATATCTATGAGATGGCCTGTTGGTGTGATGTTTGTGGGGGAGGTGGGGTGGCATTAATTAGATTTAATAAGAAATTCTAAACCAAAAGTGTATTCTTATATGCAGCTAATAAAATATCAATATTTATTTATAAAATAAATAAGAAAAAATATATATATAAAAAAAAAGAGGGAAAATGGCATTTTCAAAACCTCCCCTCAGGGCAGCCTGTTTATTAGTACTCATCCTCCAATACCTGGTTTGGCTAATCAATGCTTCATTAAGTTAAATTAGGGGTGTGCTTGGTGGATTTGAACAAATCCATGAGATGGCCTGTTGGTGTGGGGTTTGTGGGGGAGGTGTAATATATATATATATATGAGATATCTCAATAAAATATTTTTTCTAACAACATTACCACCCAGAAATAAACGTAGACACGCATGCACACACAGACACACACACACACACAAATAAAAAAAAAGAAAAAGAATGTAAAAAGGTAACTGTACAAATAATTTAGTTTCATCAAAATCGTGTTTTTTTGTTTTTTCTTTATTGGTTTCCTGCATTGTTCATGTTTTAATTTACATCTTCAATAACATTTGTATTTACTTTTTTTTTTGTCTGTTCTCTTCTTTTTACATTTTGTATGTGTCCACCATCTATTCCTCTTCCCCTCTCCCCCTCAGCCCCCTCTCCCCCTCAGCCCTTTCATTACATAGCTTAAGAATGAGAATGTTACAGGCTGTAAATAAGTAAATAAATAATAAAGTTCTATTAGTCCTCCGATGAGGGGTGGTGGTGGTGGGCCAAAAAAAAAAAGAATAAATAAATAAAACATTTAAGACCATTTGTATGAAACATAAAACATGAAAAACTTGTTTTAGGCTGCCCCCTGTGTGTGTTATGATCTATTTAAACTTCAGGCATTAACATAGCTAGTGATAATGAAACAATACAGCTGTGTTTGCCAGTCATGTACTGCCATTTTTCAGTATCAAAACCAAAACATTCTCTTCCAAAACATTAGTAAAGTTTCATGAATGTTATTAATGTATTGATAGTGATGTTCAGTCTTCTCACACTTTAATAAAGTAAAGTATAGGCTCTTTCAAAACAAGAGGATCATATAGCTTTTTATAATAGAGCTAGAACGTCATCATTTAAATGAGCTGTGAATAACAGTGGTCTCTCGCGCTGTTTAAAAGTCTGTCTGGTTTAGTGGGTCTGTCCTGTGAAGTGTAAAAGCATGAGCCATGGGCAGTTTGGTGCCCTTGACAGAGGACTGGTGAGAGAGCGACGCAAATGGGCTGTTTTCAATGTGGGTCAGTGCAAGCGTGCTGCTGTAGAACTGAGAGTTGATTTGGGTTCAGTTTTGTTTTCCCCAAGCTTCTCTGCAGTCATTCTTTGCAAAGCACCCCCACTGATCCTGGGTCAGTGAGAAAAATGCTGCCAGACGCACTCCAGGCTTCTCCTTCTCGAGTCCTCGGCGAGCACCAGACACAGTGATGGACGAGCCAGGGGGCCTGGGGAGTGCGGAAGGGCGCTGCATCCCTCCCTGTTCCCATCCTTCCCTCCTTTCTTCCTTTTCTCCTATCTCATCGTTAGCACAAACTCAGACTATCTATAGTGCACCTCCGACCTCGTTTGACAAGAACATGAGCACCTGCCTACCTCTCGACAACAAACAGTAAGCGTGTGTGTGTGTGTGTGTACAGTTTTGATCATTTTCAGCCCTCACTTGAACACCTGAACTTAGTAGGAAAACCATAGAAAATCAAAGAGTTGCTTATTTAGCCCCAATATCACTCCAGTTAAGTGGGACACAGCATCAGTTGATTAATAGAACAAAATATTGCACTTCTGTTATTATTCAATTACTCAGTTATGACTATGAAAATAAGCCTGGCTAAAAATTTAAGATTTATTATTATGAGCCTAAGTATTTAAAACATGGGCCCCTTGGACCTTTTCTTATTACTGTTCCTACAATTTAGTAACTACTATTAATTATCCAGTATAACTGCTATAACTTATGTACTGGATATACAAGTTGTGTACTGGGAGCATAACAGTACAACTGAGTAGTTGATTGTATAGTAAGTAAGTAAGTAAATATTTATTCATATAGCACTTTTCCAAGTGAAACTACAAAGTGCTGCACACAGTCATAAAAACATAATAAATAAAAAACACATAAACATCACAACAAACCAAAATCAATTAAACACAATTAAAAAAAGCAAACCTAGCTATGCCCATCTGCCCAGGCTAAAGAGAACAAGTGTGTTTTAAGCCTTTTTTTAAAGAGTATTGGAGTCCCATAGTACTATGGTATCATACATAGGTCACTAAGAGGCCGGAGCCAGACGTTCTCCAATGCAGACCCAAAGCGATAAACTTTTGAGAACTACTTAAATTTGACATTGTTTATTTTAAGCTGCGCGGCTTCTCTTGTCTTTGCGGTATACGGTATTACGGCGCAATAAACTCACAGACCAATCACGTGCATAGTTAGAAGAAGGAAGAGCAGCGCGCACACAGGCGAGGTAGGAAGTGAGAGGCAGCAGTCAGACAATAAAGCAAGTCAGAGAATAAAGCAAGTCAGAAAAAATAACATGCTCTAAAACATAAAAGTCAACAGTGAAAACCGACTGTTTAACCAGGAATGGAGAGATGAATATGTTTATTCCTCCACAGGCATCTTCAAACCCACAAGATGTGAAATCAAGTCAACAAGAAGACGGCACATTTTATTTACGTTTTCTATAAATAAGCAATTTAAATTAGACTTTTTTTCAAAGGGATTTTCAGTTTTTTTAATGTTTAATGTTTCATTGTTTCTTATTTCTTTCTTTATTTGTGTAAAGCACTTTGAGTTGCCACTGTGTATGGAAGGTGCTATACAAATAAACATGCCTTGCTTTGCCTAATGTAGACCTTGTTTTTACTTGCAGTGAGTAAAAAACATTTATTTGAAGTTTATAAATAAGTTTAGTTATTTTTAGTTCAGCATTTAAACAGAAAATATTGTTAAAATATACTGAACAGTATGTGTAATTTGTTTGTCTTTCAGTTGTTAATGACATAAAATGCTGATACTAGACCATTTCAGTATAGAGGATATGGCACTGAATCAGAACACATGTTAGAAATTAAGACGGTCCGGACCTTGGCCTGAGGAAATTTCCTCTAACTGGACTGTACTGAATACTAATTAAATACATCTTCAATAGTATAATAAAGCATAGCAGATGTTTTCCCCTCCTTTAAATACAAATCTCACATTTTTAAAACAGGTTGGTAAAATTTCTATAATTATTTATTCATTATATATTTTTATTTCTGCCCCCCAAAATTCTCATTCAGTGAGAATGAAGCTGGCTGAATCTTTCTTGTTAACCATCTTAAAGAACCAGCTTGTAAATTCCACTTTAAACTCTGCAGTACGTAATATACAGATGACAGAATACAACTTGTGAAAGTAAGTAGATGACCATGATGAGATTAGCTATCAAGCCTTACAAAACTAACATTAGCATAGCTAATTAAATAGCATGTAGCTCCATTCTATTTTCCTGTCTGGACATGTTGCTTTTGGGTGGTTATTGTAGTGATAAAAGAGAAAACAGCTTGCTTTTCTTTGAGGGGCCAAATCATAGGGTTCATACACTACCAATATTCAATTCACAAACAATATTGTCCATTTCACAATTAATGTAAGTGTATCAGATTATTTTTAAAGAATACAATTTTTTGTATTAAAGTCTATTTTTGTATAGAGGCTTATTTTGCATATAGTCCTATTATCAGCAATTCTCAGTCCTCTGTCTAAATCTCCTGGTACGGCAGCCAATCCAAGTTAAGGATGTTATTGGACTAATTGGTTGTTAGGACACTCTTGCTCAATTGTGATGCACAGCTGAAAAACATTCTACTAACAAGTGAGTATGAAAGGGAGAACAACATTCTAGGTTAGTTTAGTATCTGAAGCATCAGCAGTTGATGGCTTGCTGACTGACTCAAAATGACCAGAAAGAAACAACTTTCTTTAGAGACCCGTCAGTCCATTGTTGTGTTAAGGAAGAAGATACTCCATTAAAACAAGAACATTTCACTGTGATCACAAACTTTTGAGCGGTAGTGTATATGGGGCCAAATCATATGGCAAGTATAATTAAAGGCAAGTTTCCACGGGAGGTAGACCTCCCTCCTCTGAAAATATCACTTCCCCTGTACCTCAAAATCAAGAGCTGGGTGGAAAAGCATTTGTTGTGAGGACATTTTAGCGCCATATCATATTAAATGTTAAATTTTAAAAATTCTTACATCCCTATTATGTACATAGTATTTAGTAACCTCTATACTACATTTAGTTCTTGCAGTTAAGGGGTTCAAACGAGGCGTCAGGCTACGACTCCAGATTTGCGCAGCTCCTCTTTTAAATCCAAAAGTAATGCCTGGCTGCATTTCGGAATCAGGGCAGGTAGCTGTGGAGACGCACATACGCACACAGCAGTGACCCACATAGCTGACAGGTAATGAGGCAGGAGAAGGCAGGTGGTCATCCTGGTGGGCGGGTAGAGCTGTCCGTTACACACACACACCCAGATGGTCCCAGAGTCCTGTCCCTCCTCTGCCTCTCTCAGGTTGGACTGAAAGTTCATAAGCAAGTCTCCGGAGAGGAGACAGTGCTGGGGAACATATGCATAAGTGTATAGTGAATTGGATATGAGGAGGGGTGCTGAAGAGGACAAGAGTTGGCCAGAGCATATGAAACAGGAACAGCAGCATCTGCTGGTCGAAGTGGTGCATTGCAGTGCTACAGAAAGCAAAACTGCATGTATTTTTCATCATCATAAACACATTGTTCTCTGAAAGAAATGGTGAGTGTGCAAAGCTGCATCTAGACAAAAGAGACTAATTTAAGAATCTAAAATAGTTTGATTTAGCACTTTTTCGGTCACTGGATAATTCCACGTGTGTTGTTTCATAGCTTTGTTGTCTTCACTATTGTTCTAAAATGTAAAAAAGGAAAAATAAGAAGAGTCCTTCTATGAATAGGTGACCGTTGACCTGCAGTGAATGCATCTGGCAACTGCAAGTGCTATAACCCATGGCTGGGCAGCTGCATACAAGCATAAGATCATTATGCACAATGCCAAGCATCATCTGGAGTGGTATAAAGCATGTTGCCACAGGACTCTGCCAGTCTGATGAAGGAATCAGGGTTTGCTACATGCTAGGAGGACGCTACCAATTCCAGAGGTAAAGGAGGAGCGATAGTGGTCTGGGGGCAGTTTTTCAGGCACGATGAAGGCCAGGGTTAATGCTATGGTACTCAAAGACAAAGACATTTAAACTGCATATGTTTCCACTTGCTGCTTCTCAGTTTGGGCAAAGCCTTGCAAAGCAAGGTCCATACCAGTTGGTGTGGAGGAACTCAAGCAGCCTGCCCTGACCTCAACCCACTGAACACCTTTGGGGATGAGTTGGAACACTGATCGCGTAACAGGCCTTCTTGCCCAACATCAGTGCCTGACCTCACCAACACTCTTTAGGCTTAATGGGCACAAATTCCCACAGGCACACTACTTCTGGAAAGGGCTGACCAGAAGAGGGGAGGCTGTCATAGGCAACACATTATTGCGGTGTCCACATACTTTTGACTTTTTACAGGTTATGTGTGGGCAGAGCATGCACCTGAGACAGAGACTAAGCAGTATCTGTCTTTTATATAGACATGTATGTGTTTTTGTATTCAATGTTATTTGTAACAGTACAGTAAAGCATGTCAAATGGAAAGCACTGTGCCCATACTGGCAGCTACAAAGGTCATGGAAGTATTAAGGCATTACATAAGTAGGCTTAATTTACATAAATGAGGTTTCGGATTTTACCATTTCTATAGACTCTCTGCTCTTTTACATCACATCATGTAAGACTATAAACCATATGACTATAAACCACATTCCCAACCAGATTTATGCCAGCCAGTGTCATTTCCCCCTTCAGAGCTATAATAATGCTGAGAGGCTTCTCTTTTCTCCACATAATGACCTGTAAAGAGTATAATTCTCTTCAGCACAGACAGGGTCTTGCTTTCAGCATAAGGCCACAGAAACTCTGAATGCATGCAGCGAAATAGAGTGGTGGTGATAAAGATGTGTAAAGGTAGGAGTGGTCAGAACTGACTGAAGGAAAAAGAAGACCTTCCTGCAAATCACTAAACAGTGCTCCCCTGGGACTGAAACTAATCAGTACAGCCTTAGATTCAAAGCACTGCATGTAAGTGGGATGTGAGGGGGTGGGGTGGGGTGATAAGGCCTTGTTAATGTTAAATGTCTGATGAAGGATGGGATTGATCTCACAGCAGGTATAAAAGACTTAATCGGCCTCAAACAAAGTCAAAGTCTCTGCAGGCCTATTGCTGTCTAAAGGCCAACAGCAGCGTTAATTAGCCTTCAATTGTGAAGAATCTGGAATTTTTAAGGCATGCATATCTTAGACAAATGTCAATAATTAGCTTCAGAAGAATCTTTGGTTCATGCTACACCATACTGAGGGGTATGTAGAAGCTTATAGGCTCATTAAAATGAACATCAGGGGAAAACTTGAGTGGAGTGATGCACTAAGATACCACTAAGAGTCATCGGTATCTGCAGACGATTGCTTAAAAAACTAGCACTGAATTGATTATCAGATTTCTTTATTGTTTTCCAAATAGGGAGAATGTTCTGGTGATGCCACCACATTGTATTCATTTTCCTACATTTGTAACCAGGGGCATCATTACAGATGTATGGATAGAGGGCTAGTTACCAAGTAAGCAATCTTACCAAAGATCCTGAATGTAACCAGCTCTGGAGCAGGTTAGTGACACAGTACAAGTTACAATGGTGATGTAGCCCAGTGCAAAGTGATCCCCTAGGAAATCTAAGGTTAAATCAAAATAGGCCTAAAATGAGCTGGCTATGCAAGGTTTTCCCACTTTATGAGACAGGGAACAAAAGATGGATGTGCATGTCTGTGTGTAGAAAAGTGAGCATGTTACAAAGACCCAAGCAAATAGAATTTGGCATTTGAGCAGAGGGAGCATGAGAGAGAGAAAGAAAGAGAGAAAGAGAGAAAATTGATGAATTACAGTATAAACTCCAGCACTCTAACGAGGGAAACGAGCTCCTGATGTTTATAGAATCCAGCATCTGTGAGAGCTGATCATGCTGCTTATAGCCTGCTGCCACCTAGACTTTAATACTCAGTGACTACATCTGCCCTGACCAGTAGGAATGGTACAGGCTAACCTATAAAACAGGCAGTGATAATCAGAAATAAAGCTGGAGCTGGGGATTTGCAAAGGCAGATTAAAATTCACTGCCAGTGAAACAAATATTCAAATATTTCTTTCCTCCTGTCCATTTATTAGAAACATACCGCTCCTTTTAAATAAGCTAATCACATTTTCAACCCGGTTTTGGCCAATTTCTTGCACGTAGGACGCTTGTTGGTTGAGGGGTAATCCTCTATCTTAAGTAAAACATAACCCACATTACAGAATACCTAAGGCGGCACTGTGTAATGCACAGATGTAGGCGTGAGCAACGACCCCAGTGCAGCCACTAAACTGCATTACCTCTAAACCACACCAGACCAAGTTCTCCTAAAAGCACTCAGTGCAGCAACTTGGAATGACTTAAAACCAGCCTAAGCCTGGTCTGCAATTAAAAATAAATAAATAAAATAATAATAATAAATATATATATATATATATATATATATATATATATATATATATATATATATATATATATATATATATAAACAAACCAGACTGCATTCTCAGCCCTCTTGGTTTCAAAATAGCAGTACTTTTAGAAAACACAATAAAGCACTGTTTGGGTTGTGGCCCGCCAGAAAAGTGCTGCCAGGGTCCTAAACAATCCTCCAGTAAGTAAACCACACACACGTTTGTGTAATATTCTAAAACAACCACTTTAATAACTTGATTCTCCAATTTTCAAAAGGTCATTCCCAGGTCACACTTCTTCTGCAGTGCCATGAGTGAAAGGATCTGAGGAGCACGTACAACTAAAGAAAAGAAAAAAAAGAAAAAAAAAAAAGTATAAAATAAAGAAGTGAGCTCAGTGACCCATGAGGGGGTGCATACACTCAATCGTCTGTAGAAGTCATGATGTGACAAATGCAGTAATCAGTTTATTTGCAGTCAGATGGCAAAAAAAACAAAAAACAAAAAAAATTAAAGGAACAATAGACGTGAATTCTTAAGCACGTGAACACAGACAGTTGAGTGATTGTGAGGTTCTGGTGAACAAAGCCAGGAACAGACAGAAAGGTTTTTTTGGGAAATAAAAATTACAGAAGAAATGAAAAAGGACAAATAAAAGTCACTGTTTAAAGGCAGATCCCTCAGTTCTTCCCATCTCTGAAGAATTTCACTGAGATCTGCCTTTGAACGACACACACAATGTCAAGATTACAGTGGGATAGAGATCATAAACCAGCTCCTTCTCAAACTTTCACTGCGCCAGGGCTCAGGAGCAGTAAAAGTAGTCTGGAGGAGAGAGGAAGGCTTACAAATGAACGGGGGGAAGAAAAAAAAATGAAAGAAAACATCAAAACAAAGAGCTAAAGAAAGAAGAAGTCTGAGATGGCGCAATACTCCCTGTCCAAGCCTTCATAGGTATGGTGGGCAGTTTTGCTTAATTGCTCAGTGCATCCAACAAAGCACACTAATGGAGCATCGTTTCTTTTAAAATGTGATTTTTAATTCTGTACATGTAATAAATGTGATGACAAGGTTGATTGCTTTTCAGGTCACAATCCCGCATGTGCTTGAAAACGGCGCTCACTTTGAAAACAGTTAAGAAACCGCCAGGTCTACATCACTCACACCACTCTTGCCATATGCTTTCATTGTACAAAGACTTTACTAGAAAGAAAGACAGAAGCGGGGCAGGCGAGTGTGAGTGTTCAGCTGTGAGGAAGCCAGCACCAGACTCTGCCCGTCCCAGGATTATAATCTTTCAAAACATATTTAGAAAAGAATATTAAATCGAAAATGACACAGGATGATCAGGACATATGTGGTTAACAGTGGATCATAAATCAAAACAAAGGGAGGGAAAAAAAACAAAAAAAACAAAACAAAAAGACACCAAGAACAGTAATGCGTACTTTTGTTCCTGTTCTTGTAATATATGTCCGAGTAGTGAAGACAGACTACCCCTATAGACTACAATTCCCATCCTCTTTCAGAAAAGCCCAGCTGATACATTCCCATCCAGCTGGCTCCGGTGAACTACAACTCGTGGCCCAGACAGAGAGGCATCCAAAAGGGTCCATACCTCTCCACAATAGGAGAATCCTTTATCCGTTATCAGAGCGCGCACCATATCCCAGCGCTATGCGTGCCCACTTAACACGGCCACAACGGATCATTTCTGTTCCCGCTTAATTTAGATAACGCAGCTCCTCCATCCACAGCTAAGCTGATGCATAGAATTTTAATAGCGAGTTATAGCTTGAGTTAAGATGTCTGCATGGACAGTGAAGAGCACACTTAAAATACACTCAGCTTCCCATATAAATCTATTAGTCACAGGTTTCTTTTCACACACACTTTAAAAACAATAACGATTACAATGATGGTAACAACAACAACAACAAAAAAAAAGAAAAGAAAAAAAAGAAAAACAGAACAGCAGGAGAATGAGGTGAGAGATGGGATCAGTAAGGCCATGGTTGAAGAAAACAAGGACTAACTGAACAAAAACGCATGAAAACAATAAGTTATTTGGAAAGTTTCTCGAGGATCTGATTATGTGGCTTTAACAATGTCGGGTTCAATCATTAATGCTGTCAATTGTTCTTCCCTAAACCCACCCATGATACAGTGCCAGGGTCCGGTCCCCCACCCACCCACCAACGTCAACCTGCTCACAGTGCTAACACGCACACATGCACAAGCGCACATTTCATGAAGCTCATTAGAGCTCCTGCCTCTTGACTGTTCATTTTTGTCTTTGTTCTGAATAAGCTGACCCCTATATCGGCTATGAAGAGGGCATCTCATACGTAATTCTTAAACACAAACATTCATGCACACAGGCACACGCACGAGGACACGCTCTCCCAAAACCAGCAAGCTCTAACCAAAGACCATCCAGTCCAACAGAGCATCCTTGCCTGACCCTTAACAGGTGGCTCGTTTCCCCCCCTCACCCTGGAGAAGATTACATAAGAGAAGGAGAGATGATGGAGGGAGGGATTTAATTTATTATGTCAAATAAAAAGGATAAAGCGCGTCAAGAGTAAAAGGAAGGGGTGGGGTCTTTCTAGCTCAGCAGCTGGCGAATCTCCTTGTGCATGTGACACAGGAAGTCCACGTAAGACGCCCCACCGCTGTTGTTTTTGTCCTCCACAAGGAAGTGCTTAAAGATGAGCTCCAGTTTATCTTCTTGCTTCACCACCATCAGCTGAAACAAAGAGGACATGCAGTGATGCAGAGATGAGAACATGGAATGACATTGGAAATAAATACACATGAAAAGGGGGGGAAAAAAGAAAACACAGCAAGAAAAGCAATGATTCCGTGTGACAGACAGAAAACCAGAGAACAATAACAGTAAGCACACAAAGAAGCAGGAGGCAGAAGGCTTGTGACAGGCTTTACCTTCATGTATCGGGAGCGCTGTGCACGGAACGACTCTATAATCTCCCTCAGCCTCTTAGAGTAGGGATTCTCCAAAATCGGCAAAGACGTCTAACAGTAAAACATTCAAGTATGAGAGGGACTGTATATTTGCAATACTCAAACAAAGCTTTTTATATTAGGTTACTACGTCATACCATGTTGGGGTCTATCTGGCTGAAAGCAGGAGAGCCGAAGATGTTCTGAAGCAGCTCCTGTTGTGCATTGGCCCCCACCCAGAGGAAAAGGTTGAGCCCCGTCTCCAGCAGGTATATTCCACCTTTAGACAGTCTCTCCTCAGAGTCCCTAACAGCCACAGGAAGAGTGTCGCTCTCCACATCCAGCTTGTGCTACACAGACACAAGAGACAGATACCCATGTTAATCTATGCATCCATAATGATCAAGAACTGTGTTTATAGAAGTGTTGCCAAAGTTTAATGCAATATATTATTGGTCACTTTGTTTTGATCAACAGCATTAACACATTTTTCTAACCTGACCCTTTGAAACATGCACAGAAATCTAGACTGAAGTCCAGCTGCTCACATATTTTATGTAACAGAATCAGCAATTCATAGTATTCTGATGTCATGCAGTCATACTGACACCATTTTGGTAAACGGGCTGTGTTAAAGTCATAACTGATGCAGCATAGGCAGCACAAAGCTTTTTCTCTGAATACTGACTAATACATTTGAGTATTATATTTAAATGATATTGTATTTACTGCTGCAGTGATAACAACTGAAAGCTAAAACCTAAATGGCAGCTAACTTGCTGCAATATTATGATCATCATCATCATCATCATGTCCAAACCATATACTAGCACACTAAATAGTATGCATAAAAATAATGCATAAAGTATAACAAGTGCTCTTCTTAGTATACTATGTAAAGTATAGAAGTGTGCAGTTTGGGATGACTCATTAAATCAGCCAATGTGATGAAATTACCAGTTTAACAGCTCCAGCTGCAAATCAATGCATTTATTGAGGTATATTTATTAATGCATTTATTGTTCGTATTCTTTTGAATCCTCCACATTTAAGGCACCTTAATGTAACTGCAGCACCATATAAGGTGCACCAGAAAATTAAAATAGCATGCATGCATATTTTATATATATATATATATATATATATATATATAGCTGGATTGAGCAACCCCTGTTGCACTCACATCGAGGAATTTGACGTGGGTGATGAAAACCAGTAACTACTTTCACTCTATAGGTCCTGCTTGATGTTCAGGTTATAAATATGCATGTATGTTATCAAAATAATGTGAAAACACTAATTATTGTAAAATTAGTGTTTTTTACCTGGATAAATAGCTTTTGCACTGATTTTTTGTGTTTTAATTGTTGATAAACTACAAACATTTATGCAAATAATCACAGTATTTAGATTATTAGTATGAATTTATAAGCAAAATAAATTTGTTTTTGAGCATGTAAGTGTACAAAGCTAAATTTCAGTATCCACTAGTTTCTCATGTTAGCATTCTCAATTTGCAGAAAGCAGTACATTCACAATTACAGTACAGGGCATATAAACTGTCATTCTGTCTCCAGTATTTAAGCAGCAATACAGCTCATTTTGTGAGTGTGCGTGCGTGCGTGCGTGCGTGCGTGTCTCTGTCTCACCACTGGAAGCAGCCGTGGGTAAAAGAACACATGGCTGTCTGCCACATCCATGGCGCTGACCAGCTGTCTCAGGTAGGCGCGATCATCCAGGGAGACGTCAGCTCCGGGGTGCAGAACATCGCTCTTCAGTACACAGTTCAGATAAACAGGGAGCAGCTTCATACACTCCGGGAGGATCAGCTGCACGTACCCAGGCGTAAAATAATTAGAAGATAAAATGTTTATTCAAAGTCGACTCTGCCCTGGTGTGCTAGTCACAATTCATTAATTAATTCAAATGAAATGAAAGTGGCACTCCGGGTAGCAACATGGAGCGCAGCTGAAATTACCTGTCCAGCAGAAGATGGGCTGGCACAGTTCTTGCGGTAGCATGCCAGGATTTGGGCGCACTGGTTCACCAGACCGTCACGCACATTCTTGGTTGGGTTGTTTAGTACACTGCGGTATGCTATAAAGACAAAAAAAAACATTTCATCATAGCTATAGGACTATACATATACACACAGGTTATTCAAGGTGTAGAGTCAGGGGTTGTTTGGGGTGATATAACATTTTCTCACTTACCGTACTTGGCAAAGAAGTTTATTATAGTGTCTGTCTCGCAGTTCCTGTAAAGGTCAGCCAGCTGGGCGCAGCAGTTAACTGCCATGTTGTGGATGCGTAGCCGCCGCTGACCACTACAGCTTGTGTATAGAACAGCACACTGCATACATTTATAGAACACATAATGGTCAGCAAAAGGGGTGAAAAGTGACAGGCTGGCTGTTAAGACCACTTAATGTCAGCACAAACCTGCATGAGCGCGCCAGTCTCCTCACTGAGCTTGTCGTCATGTCTGAACTCCACTGTGACAGTCTTGTCACAGTCCAAGCCCGCCAGCTCCACATCTGTGGTGTTGCTCATGTAAAACGAGCCAAAGAAGTCTGTGGCCCGGATACCTGGCAGAGCATGATTCCAAAACACAGTCACAAAGTCTGCTCCAAACTGGCAAACCTTTCAACGGCTTGCATTTCGGTTACAGCACCAAGAGTATGCACACTCACCAGTGCTGGTGCGCACTCTCATCACTGCGTCAAAGCCCATCTGCTTCTGTACGTCTTTCCTCAAATCGTTTAGGAACCGCTCCTGATCAGACTGAGCCTTACCAACATCAAAATATCACATGCAGCAAATGAGAATATGACCAAGTATTTCATCAGCCCACACATTAATTCGCTACCCCTTCAAACATGAAGAACAAAGGTACAGTTCTTGTGGGCTTTGGATCTCTATACTGACCCATTCATGAATCTGGATCTCCTCACTCACCTGGAAATAGGTGTATTTGTAGACAGAGCCGCCTGTTGACGTGGGGACCACCCCTAACGTTGCCACGTCCACGTACTGATTTGGGAACAAGAAAAGATCCACACAGCAGCCCTGTGCCACACAATCCTTTGCCAGGTTTGCGTAGAAACTCACCTGGGGCTGGAATAATGACTGTGGGGAAATTAATCAAGTGTTTTTCAGAGTGAGAAGGTACAAATTTCCCTAATTATTTAATGTTAGACTCTACCAAGCCTAACAGAACCTTACCTTTTCTTTGTCTGTGCCCACCAGTTTTTTGTCCTCCCTGTTCTTCAGCTTACCCGGAGCCTCAGCAATGGGTAGAGAGGTGTGGAAGACAAACAGCTTTCCAGCACAGTCTGCAGCCTGAGACACACAGACCAGCCCTCTTACATCTTTCACATTCATATTGTAACAACACAACAACCTTTCTGTGGCCTTGATGTATTTAATTAAAGTGAACAGCCTCTAAATCTAAACATCAGATGTTTTCCAGCAGTGAAATGAGGGCTGGAAATACCTTGAGTGCTTCCAGTCCTGCTTGGATAACAGGGCCAAACACTGTCTCTGTCTCTCGTGTATCTGCAAACATGTCAGGTATCTGGTCCAGCAAACTGAGAACAGACAAAAAACATAACATGTTTAACAGCAAAAAAAAAAAAACATAGATCAATAATACAGTAAGTGTCAAACCTACCTCTCAATCACAACCCTGGACTCAGAGACATTGACGAGGAATCCATCCAGCAGGGGTACAAACATGTCTGCCACGTCAGAGACCACCATCATCTGAGGCTGGGCCAGAGAGGCCTTTACATTATAGAAATGCAGTACTTTGTTGTAGGTTACAAACCCTACTCGTATATTGGACTGCACCTCAGGGTTCTCTCTAAAGAAACACACAACACAACACATAATGTACATGTGTACACCAGTACTGGTTCTGATTGCTAAGCTAACTGGCTATCAACCCTAATAAAAATCTAAACGTTTCACTATAAAGCCATACCTGGGCAAATAGTCCAACAAGGTCTTGAGTTCCTGGCACACAATTCTCACCATGCCGCTTTTCACAGCATTGTAGGATACGTCAATCAGGAAGATGAAGGCAGGGGGCTGAGGAATCTTATTGTTCTATAAACAAGTAAAAGGTAGGAATAATTTAACACATACAAAGCTTTGAAACCCCACTGGGTCTGTTTTGAGGACAATCAATTCCTTGAGGCCTTAATAGTGATTGGAAATGCACACCTTACAGTAGTCCACCGTGGCTTGGAACTCATAGCTGCCCAGAGAGAGTTCCGGTCGGTCGTAGCAGTCTACACGCTTCCCTGTGTGGTCCAGATGCTGGAAGTAATGGGGAGGCACTGTGACAAGAAACAGTTCAATAATTATAACCGAGATAACATACAACAGGAAGAGCACACACCCAAACTATCCCTTTCAGGCAATCTTGATGGGTCACACCTAAACCTCAAGCAAAGAAGCCATTCATAAAGTATGGTGTGACAAAGTTAATGCTTAGAAAATTAACACCTGATGACTAACAGGTCACAAAAAACTGGTACGCTCACCCTCTGTGACGCAACTGCAGAAGCCACACTGGAAGCGCCGGCCGCCCTCAATGAACTGCATGTAGGGACACATGTAGGCCTTACAGCGATTACAACGAATAGGGCCGCTTTCTCCATGGTCCACTATATATGGGGGATTCTGTTAACACAAATAGAAGAAAAAATAAATTAATTCTCTGTGTTTACAAAGTTGTGGTAGTGGACTGAGGAGCATAAACATTTGATTAGTAGGTTTTCTAATTGTGAAACGTGGGCATATTCTGGAGGAAACGTTAATAAAACAGCTATCGAGTCGACTGCAGGGGAAGAAGTAGATACTGCTTTACTTAATATACAATTAAATTAAACCAATAAGCCACAAGAGACCATGCTTTACAGTGATTTTCATAACAGGTGTTATTGGGCCAGACTCTAAGTCCATGTGTGCATAATTCCATACTTGATAAACAGAGCCCCACACCACACATATAACAGCCTATTTGGATGCAAAGACCAATTTTACAACTTACTTTGCAAACTACATAGGATCATGAACACCATTTGACCTTCAACAAAGGTTTAATCCTATTTAAGACTGATCTAACTCAACCAAGGACATTTAATATATCCTTTATACTTAAGTTTCACACTGAGTCATACAACAGCAGTAAACTTTAATTTAAAGCTGTAAGAGTAATGGAGCTGCTGTTTAGCCTGGCTGATCAGCCTAGTTCTACTTAATATGTTGTCAGTCCCCATGTTAAAAACAAAACCAGGTCCTTTTTTAATTAATACACTCCGGGGTCTTTCAAATAAACGTCTTCAAAACAGCTTCAAGTGCAATGCAATGGTTGACCCACTGGGTTAAGCCGGTAGATTTGTGTGTCAGATAAGGTTTGATTAATAGCGTCTGCTTGTTCAGATGAGTGAACACACCAATGCTAACACTAAAACTAACTACTGTAGCATCATCTTGAGGTGACTTGAGATCTTGTTCTTGTCAGTTGGTACAATTAAATGAAACCAATAAGCCACAAGAGACCATGCTTTACAGTGATTTTTCATCAAGGTATGTAGGCCAGACTCCATGAGCGCATAATTCCATACTTGATAAACAGAGCCCCACACTACACGTATAACAGCCCATTTGGATACCAAAAATCAATTTCACAATGTACTTTGCAAACGACATAGGATCAAGGAGGCCATTTGACCTTCAGCCTAGGTTTAATCCTATTTAAGGCTGATCTAACTCAATCAAGGACATTCAATATATCCTTTATACTTAATTTTCACATTGAGTCATACAACAGCAGTAAACTTTAATTTAAAGCTAGTAAGAGTAATGGAGCTGCTGTATATCCTAGCTGATCAGCCTAGTTATAGTTAATATGTTGTCAGTCCCTCTGTTAAAAACAAAACCACTCTAGGGTCTTGAAAATAAACGTTTGCACAACAGCTTTAAGTGTAATGCAATGGTTGACACACTGGGTTAAGCCAGTAACTTTGTGTGTCAGATAAGGCTTGATTAATAGCATCTGCTTGTTCAGATGAGTGAACATGCCAATGCTAACACTAAAACTAACTACTGCAGGAGCATCTGTAGGTGACTTGAGATCTTGTTCTTGTCAGTGGGTGACATGTTGACATGTTTGCCAACTATTGTGTGAAGAACAGAGAAATATCTTTTCATTGTTCTGAGTTTTAGCTAACATCCGTTAGAGTAGGTAACCTGGTTACTTCTCAATCAAGTCTTTCGAAGTACAGAGTACGATATAATGTACTACACTTAAAGAACTAAACTTTCAGCAATTAAGAGACATACACCTGAATAGTGATTTAACATAAAAACTCTATTAATCAGATTAAAAAGTATTTGAATACTTAAGTGCTCATGAAAACCCCTGTTGCTGCTATATCAGAGAAACCAATTGTAATGTGTGTGATGTTATGTCTTACTTCGTTAGGAGGCAGCGTAGCCAGTGGTTTAATCACTGCAGCCAAGGGCACCTGGGACTGTTTGGCCATGTCTGAGGTGCAGGGCATGTTATAAGCTGTGCAGCGAATGAAACGTGGACTGGCATTCCCTGTGAGCATACAGAAAATACACTTCTTAACATGTATGAGACAGAGATTTCAAAATGCTGATCCATGTGATCACATGTTAAAAGGCATGTTTAATTAATCTTTATTGAACTAAAAATGTGACAGCAGGTTTAAACACCAGCCACATGGTCTCACCGGTTTATTGTGGTGCCTTTTCCACAGAGTAATACAAAGTACTATATCGTAATGACTTGCTCTGTGCTCAATTTGATGAAGAGCTAAAATAAAAAAAATAAAAAAATACATCCAAGATTCCTTACCTTGATCTTTAACTTGAAAGTTAGTAGTGACAAGGGGTGGGGCTTGACCTCTAACCCCCGTAACAAAAGTCTCACTGCCTTTATTTGCTTTATCATCCTCAATCACCTGAATCTGAGAGAACAACCAAACACAATGAAAAAGTAAGTGTCTTATCCAGAGTTTACATAAAACACATGCATATTCCATCCCAAAGAAACGACACAATCAGGGCCACAGTTTACTGTAGGGTTAATCAGCCTTTAGATGTAGGACCATGCTCTCAAATAAATGTCAACCAAACCCACCTTTTATTTTACTTGGCTAGGGGGTCAGTCATGTAAAGGCTGAAATTAGCTAGCATGCAAGAAGACAGGAAAGGGCAAGATTGCGAGGGTACCAATGACCTGCTACACTTCATAGACACCATTAAGACGATATATCTAGGGTGTTTTCCCACTACACATTCAAGAACCCAAAGTAAACCCAATGAAAATCAATGACACTAATGATTCTAGTTCATTTTCCACCTGCATATGAAACAAATGGACCAGTAAAAATAACATAAACTAACTCTTTATTTTGTGCCACTCCAAACCATTTAACTGGCCAATTAGCTACACCCCTTGCTAGCTTAACTTAAAATTAGACAAATATATAGGTTTTTGTTTATCATATGAGAAAACATGATCAACACGGCTACTAGTAAACTCTTTACACAGCAATAATTCTAAAACTAGCAACTGACATCACCACTAGTTTTCAATTTGTTAAACTGCTATAGGCTTTTGCTGCAAGTGTACCTAAGGATAAAGAACACCACCCTTGGCTGATATTAGCTCCTATTGGTGCCAATCTTAAGAAGGTATCAAAACGACATACAACCGGAACCTTCGGTACTGGACCAAAATTCAATGGGAACAGCACAGTTCCTGTTTTCTGGGTACCAAAAGTTCAGCTACTGTGTGCAGTGGAAAAATGCCACTTGTGCTTCAAATTAATTTATCCCAATAAAGCATTTTCACAATGCCTGCTCTGGTTGTATAAAAACTGAGCTAGCTAAAAAATAGCTGCCAATCAAGTCATTCAAAATCCTATGACGACCCTATGATCATCTTTGAGCTCCGTTGACAAAAAGACACATCTGAGAGATCTTTAAGAGATGTCCAAGAGATCTAATCAGAGTCATTGGTTTTACAGAGAGGTGGGCTATGATGGGAATGAGTACAGAGGAGAGTGATTAGGGTCAGTGCAACAACACAGAAATGCAGAGAGACACAGGGCACTTACTGGGCTGGGAATTGCGTCTGGGTCTATTCTATGTCTTGTTTTCTGCACAGGCGGTATGTCAGAGGCTTGCTTTATATTTTAACAATTTAGTCCAGCAAATTAAAAAGGAAAAAAAAGAAAAGCCAAAACAAAAAAGAAAAAGAGCAGAGAACAAAGAAGATAAACAGAAGTGTAACCACAGTTACAGTACCTCTGCTTTCAAGACTAGAATTATAATGATTAATCACATTGTTTAGCAATACCAGTTAACATGGATGCAGAAATATGCAAGCAAAACATGCAATAGCAGAGCTTTTTGTAGCCTTGACAAACAACAAATCTTCATATGCTATCTATGTTAACCCGCCATGGTGCATGCACATCAGACACAGGAGACTCCAGAGCATGGCCTTGATTACACAAAATACTGCATATTTTAATTGATCACTGTTGTTAACACAGGAGATTTGTTTCAATATACTGAATACGTGTGTGTAGGTGAATAAGAACAGAACAGAAAAATGAAGCACATGTACATTAAGGTTTGAAAAGACAATGGATGTGCAACAGTGTTCAACAGTAGTAGAAAAAGACTATGAGAAACAGAGAAAACAGAAGAATAAGGCCGTACGTACCGGGCTAGGGATAGAGTCTGGGTCGAGTCTTTTCGGTGCAGGAGCAGCAGGAGCCTGTGCAGGAGGCGCAGCTCCGTAGTTTTGCTGGCCAGGATAAGGTCCAGGATAGCCAGGCTGTGGACCCCTCACCTGCCCAAAAGCACCTGGTGAAAAATAATAATAATAAAATAAAATAAATAGCACATACTTCATTACCACATAGAGAACAGATGCCCCTTTTGTTGCACTTTTGTCTCACTGCTATTATTTTATATTTTATATTATTTTAAAAACTGGGGCTACACTTCGCATTGACAGGCAAGCAGGGACCTTTTACTTTTGTTGTTGCACTCTGCAGTCATGTTTTCAAGAGGTATCACTTGTGGAGAATGGATTCTTGGGTAGTGTGTTTATATTTATCATACCTGTCATGAACAGCTATTACAAAAGACTTGATTGATTAGATTGGCGTGCCCAATTTTCCACAGCGGCCACAAGAACAAAGGATACAAACAGCGTTTATAATATTATTCATTTATAATCTATGAAAAGTATTTGTAAAATATTGTAGTCGCTACAGTAGTTAAATAACTTTACATAAAATTACCAGACACAGCTGCTGCTGTGAATAGACACTTAGGCAACACAAGCAAAAAACATGAATAGTGTTTTACAACTAGGGCTAGTGTTTCTGCTACAGTAAAATTGAAATTATTTTAAACGCTTGTCACTGCTGCATAAGAATTTTATCAATTATGGTGGGTGACTTCGTGTGGGCCTCAAACTACTGCTAAAGAAAAAAATAATAATAATAAAACATCTAGAGGAAACACTGTAAGCAGTAAGCAGTGGGTATTTTTCTAGTCCTATGTCCAGCAGTTGTTAAGCTTTTAAAAACACATCAATATTTAAAATACACACCATTCTGCTGGGGTGGATAGCCCTGCATCCCTGGTTGCAGTGGTGGTCCAGCCATACCAGCATTAGGTGGCCCAGGCAGCATACCAGGCTGCGGTGGAGCTACATGGTTTGCTTGGGACATCGGAGGCCCCTGAGAGGCCAAAGGAGGACCCTGCATACCAGGGTGTGGAGGCCTGGGAGGAGCACCTCCTTGGGGTGGAAATCCAGCAGCACTGGTTGGTGGAAGAGGAGGTCCTGAATGGAAAGAGGAGGGCTGGGACACAGGAGGCTGTTGTGGCATGGATGGTCCTGCATACTGAGACGGGGTAGACGTGGGTGGGGGCCCTCCGGGGAATGCAGAAGGCTGGGAAGTGGGAAGTGCTGCCCTGGGATGAGACGGCTGCACGGGAGGAGGTGGGCCTCCATACGATGCAGTAGGAACCTGGGGTGGAGCTGAGGAAAACGGAGGCTGCGAAGGAGGAGGGGCTTGAGGGAAAGACTGTTGAGAGGTAAGAGGTGGACCAGTGGGCTGGGCGGGACCAGATGCAGAGAAAGGCGGGGCAGCAGTTGGGAAAGAATGCTGAGCAGGAGTTCCATAGTAGGGCTGAGACGGCGTATGAGGCACACCCTCAGTTGGTGGGGGCCGAGCAGGAACAGTGGATGTGGGGGCAAAAGAGGAAGAGGCTGAAGGTGTATAAGCAGCGGTGGCAGGAGGCATGGAGACGGTGGGAGGAACTGGAAAAACAAATTGTTGTTTTCAGAATAGAGAGAAAACATTGCTCCAACAATCCACTATATTTCACTAGTCAGTCAAAAAGTATTTACCATAGCCTGGGCCAGCAGGAGAAGGTACAGTAGACCCAACCTGCATGCTTGCCATTTGATTGGTCATCTGCTGCATACTGCTTGGTGGTGCTCCAAATTGCTGGTTATATGGAGGTTGAGGACCAGAGAGGTTCATCGCTCCTTGACTGTACGGCTGAGACGCTGGCGGTCTACATAGTGGAAGTGAACGAAAAACATATCAAAATATCAAAAGGAAGACTTGTTCATTATTGACTAAAAATAATGACCTGACTGTTAACTGCAAACATACTGGTCACTGCCCCAACCCCACCTTAATGCACTACAAGAACGAATCTGCTTGGATATCCAGTTATGATACCACCTGAACTGGGATCAAATTTCTATTCGTGCTGCCACGAAGATCAAATTTCTGTTTGTGTGCAAGTTGGAAATGAGCACACATGCATTAACAGGCACAAATATCTGTATTAGTTTTCTAATTATGCACAATATATTTCACTGAATAAGAAAACGTGGCTTCAGACAGAATCTACTGCTGAGGGTATACCACGAAGCAGCATTTATAAGTTAGCCAACCTGTAGTCAAGCCTGTCAGATAGGGATAGAGCTGAGGGACATTCTTACTAGACAGTCCTCATCTTAGGCTTAAATTATCGGGCCTACTAAGAACTACTGTTGTTTGGAATACCCCCAAAGTATTTGATGTATTTTAAGAGAAAACACTTAAACAAATCAAGAAATTAATAATAATTTTTCTAACAGATTCAGATAGCAAAACGAAGGGGAAAAAAAAACACACTTAAACAGCACAAATGCATTAAACCTTATGATGTTGCTGAATAAGAAAGACAATTATATTCTGAATTATATTGGTGTTTTGGCTGCAGTTCATCTCAAGGCTGGGTGACAAACGTTCCAACTCTTACTCTTGGCTAGACACAAAAGTAATACATTAACTGCATGACGCACTCCAACATTTTTCAAAGCATGTACCTTTATTCAGATCTCTTTATAAATACACATATTTATCTTATATATTATTTTTAACAGAATATTCTATTTTTTTTATAAAGAACATTATCTAAAGGCGAAGTGTGCTCAGTTTTAATTAAAAATATTTTTAAAAATCTGCATGAAACCGAAAGAAAACATCCCATTGCCACACTCAGCTCAGTTTAATTTTACATAAATAAAATAAACAAATTTTATGAAACTACACTATCAGATCTAAGAACTTGCACACTTTGCAAAGTAATAAGAATGTCTATTTTCTGAATCGGTTTAGTTACATGACTGGAATTGATTAAAGCTGATGTCTGGCCAGTCAATATTCTGATATCCATACCTAATGACAAAAGGCTGATTATTTCTATTTTGGTTGATCAGTGTGATGACACAAATAATGTCAGCCAACTCAGTATAAAAAGCATCTGTAGGTCTGTTGAGCCTACATACCAGAAGATGTGTTTCATGTATTAGTGACAGCCACAAGGAACAGGTTTCCAGTAAAGAGCAGATAATAAAAAAGTGTTTGTGTGTGTGTGTGTGCGCACTCAAGTGTTAGGTGCTTTGAAAAAAGCCTCATCTGACTACTATGAAACATAAATTATTGCTAAAGTCCTGCTTGTCTATGCTGTAGTACAGAAATTAGTTTTTATAGCCATCTGCATTTCTAGGAAAAGATGATACAATGATAAAAGATAACAGATAAGCAGACTTTGCCTATGCAAATCAAGAACTGCAACAATGACAACAGTAACAACTCTTTTGATACAGTGTAAATGTGGCTTTTCCAGTGCTTATAGCTCATAATTCATACATATGTACACATACATATATACATACACACACACACACACACACACACACACATATACACACATACATATATATATATATATATATATATATATATATATATATATTCACACTGTGCAAACTGTGCCTGGAGAATATCTGGCAAACGCATCCATATGTGATATAAACATGAGGTCACTTTTATAGCCCAACTCGTAAACCAAGGGGGAATATTATGAAACCCTCACTTTTTCAGTTCCTGTGGACGTACACTTGGATATCTGAAGTGCTTAACAAGCCAAAAACTGTGAAATAAGTCAGTTGTATGGGACAGACGTCATACAGATTTAGTTCCCCTTTCTAGCTCATTAAAACCTAATAAAAATACGGTATGCATCTCGATACAATGGTTATAATTAGATATACTGCGATACTTTAAGGAAATTCTAACTTTCAGAAACCTGCAACACTAAATAAACAAAACATCTCCATATGAATTGTTTGCAGTGTGCTCTTTTTGCACACTATTTGTTTACATGGGAGGGGAAGTGTCTAATGGTAAAGAACAGTACTATCTGGGGGTTGGGTGTATAAACACATCACAAAATTAATCACTGTCTGCCACAGATCTTTGACTACTTATTAAAATCAATACTGGCTTTTTTTTCAGAATCTGAAAAACAGCATAACAAAATAATATCACGATATACAACATTTCCCATGTTTTATTACACCCCGAGTTTAGGTGAGAAGGGAGATGTGGTGTTTCTTTCTTGTGGTATATTGGTCAAAGCATTTCATTTATTCATTTATAACCTGCGTTAACTAGTAGGAAAGGGGTACCTGCTTAATTGAGCTGACATTTTATATTATTTTATTACTTTAGCACTGAATATTATCTAGCAGCAAATGTTCTCATAAAAGGCTAAAATGGTGAACTCCTGATCTGAGGAGGAGACGTTTCTGCTGATTTGAAACATTTCACTTCTGTATGAACATGCACAACCAGGGAGACAAAGTTAAAAAAAAAAAAAACAAACACAGCTCTATGCAGCAGTGCACTAACCTCTGTGGTGGGGCACCCACAGGTGGTGGGGCACCCACAGGTGGTGGTCCGTTCTGTACCTCACCCTGTCCAAACTGTGAATATGCCTGAGCAGCAGACACTGGCGGTGCCCCGGAGGTGGGGGGTCCTCTCATACCTGCAGAGTAAAGGTGCTTAAGCTTTAGAACTTTAACATTAAGTCTTCTGACTTCACAGTATCTATAGCATGCTGCCTGTCTAGTCATTCTACGCATATTTTACAGCAGATGTCACATGCACTTTCCTCTAGGCGTGTGTGTGTTTGCCTCCAGAGTAAAAGTAAAACCTGATTTATAAAAAAAAAAACTTAAAGACAGTTTGCCAGGCATGATTTTGAAAGAAGAAAGAAACGACATTCATTTGAAGAAGTGAGGGACAGTGCGTATAACTGGGTGACAGTGTTCACCACAGTACAAGGACACTGGGCTATGACAGGATCCTGCTGTCTCTGGGAGCCTGCAGGTGAAACGTAGCCCAGCTGTCCTGCACTCTACATTCACTATGAACCACAGGGAACAGGGAGGAGGACAGGCTGCCAAGCAGAATTAAACCAGTTACCTAAGTCAAGAGGAGAGGAAGAGGACAGGTCAGAGACTAAGTTTGCTGCAAGAGCCTTAGAGGGAAAGCTTGCATAAGGAGAATATCCTGAAATACAAGAGAGAGAAAGCCATGAGAAAATGGGATACAGGAGACAGGAGCCAGGGGGCATGGGTGGGAATGATTCACACTTGACTGGCATTCTTCATTTTACTGCATGAAGGACCACTTCAGACCTGAGGCACTATGGTTATTTAGGAATAACTAATAATGAGTTTGGCTAGAATTTTTTAGGACTCTCTAATTGAAAATTATGATTGATCTCACGGGTCCTCACATTTATGTTCCTGCAGACTTCAGTTAAAGCTTGAACACACATGATTTAGCTAATACAGTGAGTACTGGATTATGTTTACGTGAGCAAAATATAAAAATACATTTAAAAAAAATACAATTCATAATACAAGTTTGTGTATCACTATAACACTGATGTAACTGATTTTGTACTGAGCAGAGGATAGATGCACAAAATACATAGATCTCTATGATTATATACAATCACCTTGAGGTGGGCCTGGTTGATAAGCAGATGCGGGGCCATTGTATGGTGCATGCGGTGCCGGATAACCCCCTTGCATGTGCTGGCCACCATAACCAGACTGGGGGTAGCCTTGGTAGCCAGGCTGTGGCTGCCCATAAGGAGAGGCCATGTGAGGTTGCTGGTTGACATTCATTTTCAGTTCATCCCTAAATCTGAGGTGGAGAAAAAAGTGGGTCAATCAACTAGTCAAGCAATACATTGTAGGCATATTATATTTGACGTTCACAGCTGAACTGATATGACTAATAGATCAACACTGAGCTGAACTTCAGCAAACCATTTAGTCAATGGTAGCATATCTTAACATAACAATACATACAATAACTAATATTCAATATTAAATATGAACATTCAAGAAATACCACATGGATTCATGAGCAGTAATGACACAGTCTACCAAACTTAGGGTTAGGGTTAGAAAGAAATCCTGTATGCATGACACACAAGAGCAACAACTTCTTTTAAACATGAACAAATGTATGAAAGTATGTGGCAGTTATGAATCGATATAGAGGTTTTTCACAAACATTTACAGAAAAAAAAAGAAATCTGGACTAGATCTTCCAGCATTACATAAAAATACAATATTTATTTATACAGAGTTTGACAGAGATCTGAACAAAGTAGCCAATCTATACACTCGTCTGATGCTGATAATTGTTATTAAATCAGCTGACACTGATATGAATTTGCTATGATTGAACGTCCTGACAGAAAAGGACTTAAATGTCAAAAACAATTTTTTAAAAAAAACACAAAAAAAAGTATGGTCATTGTAAAAAACACCTTAACCAACAAATGATTAGTAATAAAAATATGAAATAAAAGCTGACTGTACGTGAATGCTGAATATTGTGTCTTGTTTAGTACAATTTGAGTATAAATGGATACAAAGTTTGAATTTAGATTTCAATCAGATTTTTTTTTTGTCTCGGTATGGCTGCTCTGGCCGCTCAAATCACTCAATTGCTCGGGACATGACAAACAACAACGACTACTGACGCCTACATCATTACTACAGAAACCTTTGTAGATAGTCTAGTGGTGTCTGGACACACAAATCCGATTCGATCACTTACAAATAACGGCGCGGACAGTCATCTCAAAAGATCTAACTTCAGAAACTACAGTCTGAACAGATATCTACAATGTGGGCGTATTAAAGGGCCAATATTCTACCTTTTTGTATTAAATTTTTCTCCTTCTGATTAACATAATATTCGTGTGATTTTATGTACCAAAACACTGTCACAATTCATGTTGCGTGACGACCATTGTCCAACCTCTTACCACCTAGAAAGAAAGAGGCTGTTTATTTAATCACAGTGCCTTTACAGGCTCATTTATGCTTCCTTTACACATGTAAATAAATACGTCCATTTCAAAAGCTTGTAACCATCAGTGGCGTTCAACAATATGTCCACTTGTTAGCTACTCAGAGTCAAAAGTTTCTGACAACAACAAACAAATCAACAGCGGAGAAGGTCAACACTACAAATATACTACAAATTATACAAAAGTAACATCACACAGATAATTAAAATTCTGAGTCTCACAGCCTCTCTTTAAAAAGTTAAATTTATGACTTTCGAGTTTCTTCTTTCCTCACTAAGAAGAACTGATGGCGCCACACTGCTGGATATGTGTTGATATCTGTGACATCACAGAAACAGTAACAGGCCGCAGCATGTATGGACTGGAGAGTGAATGGAAAACTATGAAACTTTAACAATGTTTACACATGACCTCAGCCTATTTTATTTCCAAACGAGCAAGAGGAATGCGTTTTTTCGTGATATGGGCCCTTTAAGTGAACGATGAGTACTGCTAACAGCGTCCCATTAAGCCCAACAACACAGCTACACAAATCGAAAAGAAAGTACGAAGGACTGACATTATGCCCATACAGATAGGTCCAGCTACAAAGTTCATAGGTGGATTTTGGATGCTGTAAAACGATTACATCTACGTGTACGTCACAAATCTCCAACGCTTTGAACTGGGAAGTGCCATAAACACCTAAACGAACAGGCGCAGTTCTGGCCTCGCTGACGTTGGAGTTTCATAGCAAGTAATATCAGCACTAGCACAACATAGACTTTTGAATAATTGAATGAAACCGACACCGTAAAGGTATAACTTACAGCTACCAGCGTGCGTAACGCTTTACTGACAGCATCAGCTGGTTAACGCACTTCAGCAGGCGGGGAGACTAAACGTCCCGATCGGTTAACGAACTTCGTGTTTCTGTGGCTAATATCCGCGAGTCTCGTGGACAGGCCGTACAACAGCTAGCCGCCTTACTAGTCTGCCCGTAACCAGAGGTAAATGTAAGCGGTAACAGGCTCAAATACACACTGGGGCACTCAATTCCTGTTACCAAACATATGTTGAGATTAATGGTAGGCGTTTATCTTATCCAACAACAGTAGATGAGTTAGCTGGTAGCCGACTTAACCTGCGGAACTCTAGCTGGGTCACTACCGGGCGCTGTTAGCCAATTAGCTACGCTTCCTATGGAATTTAGCCAGTTAGCTAACGCCGTGCCTTCTACAACTTGGCAAGATACCATAGTTTTTTAAAACTAGACACGGAGCAAGTGCTGACATACAAAGAAACACTCATAATAACGTAAACTAAGTCGTTAACTTGAGTTATCTCTTAAAATAATCGATGCCGGCTACGGAGAAGTAGGAGTATTACTGGGCCGTAACATCAAGTGTGTACAGCTATCTCAACTCACTGTTTTGCTATGTAGCTAACGTTAAATAACAAAGTCCATTTTCTCGCTAAACAGTCTGAGCTACCTGCCAAGCCCAACAAACATTAGAAAATTAGATAGCTGGCTAGCTGTCTTGCTAACTAACATGTGACATGCCACAAAACAGGTCTCAATTTAAACCAGTTAGCTAATGACGGGAGCACCAACATTAGCCGGTTAGCAGGCAGAATAGCAACCAATCCCAACATAACACAGCACAGCGAGCCCGTTAGCTCTTAACTGAGCACTTACCTCCAATATAGGCAGATATATTAATAAACGTGCCAGCAGGACAACTGCTCCTAGTTTCCAGTCGATTACTACAGGCGGCAGTGGTTCTTCTACAAAAAGAAGGGCACAAACGTCGTCTTCCCGAAGCGGTGTCGCTGTTAGCCGTCGTTAATCCCTCTTCCACCTCCTCGGTGTCTCCGCTACAGCAGTGACATTCGCACCGGATCCACAGTAACTTTGTGCCACGTCCACATCCGGGCTGCCGAGTAATTTGCGCACTTGTCCCCTAACTAGTACTCTTGCTTGCCGGATGTGCTCTAATAAGAGCGCTCTACAAGAGCGCGGAAATGCTATGCTATTCAAATGTTTCTTGTACGCACTACTAAGGCGCGCTTGTTAGTAGACGAGCGCACATATTAGATCACAGCCTCGATTCTGTAAGGGTTACGTGTTTCGTACGTCATCTGTCACGCAGATTCAACGCTGCGGAGCCAGTAGTGTATGTATACATTGCTGATTACTTAGACGAGAGTTGCAAGGTAATGCATTTTGTTGCGGATCGAGCCACAGTAGGTTGACTTATAAGCATCAGCAGCAAGAACAGTAGTAGGTCTGGAGATGATGAGATTAAATGCTTTACAAAACGAGCCTTAACTTCCTGTAGATAGCTAGTGTGCTGTTGATGTTTCCCTTTAATAGATCTGAATGAACGCTGAATATTATTTTGATTGTTTTCAGGTTTTAGGGATAACTTAAGTGGGTTTGTTGTAAGCAGCATACCAGGATCTGCTATGGACCTTTGTCCACTGTCAAGAAGGAAGAAACTGATCCATCTGGATTTAAAGGGGGCTCCTCCCAAGATCAACTACTTACATGAGGTACATCCTCTTTCTTATTCTCCCTTATTTTTTCCTAGTGAAGCGCTGTGGGTTTTACCTTGACCGTCTCTCCTCAGCTGATACATCTTTTTGCTGATCTCGGTGCCAGTGGCCTGCTCATTGAGTATGAGGACATGTTCCCATTTGAGGGAGAGTTGAAGATTGTGCAGTCAAAAGCTCATCCACCTTACAGGTGAATAGATGAGTACATTGAGTAAGATATGAAGCGATGACACTAAAAGTTTGTCAGATGTTCTTCTAATGGTTCTTCATACAGCCGTGAAGATATTATTTCCATTCAAGATGTTGCCCGTTCCAGAGGGTTGGAGATCATTCCTCTTGTGCAGACATTTGGACACCTTGAAGTGAGTAAGATGAATCATAAGAACTACTGGAGGTATAATACATCATATTCCTGATTGCATTCACATGTGATCCAGGTACACAGGTGATTTAGTGAACGTATCTCATTTTCAGAATAAAAACTTTCTTTTAATTTGTCTTCCAGTTTGTCCTGAAACATAGCACCTTTAGCAAGCTGCGGGAGGTCAGCCAATGTCTGGGGACCCTGAATCCACACAGCAAGCAAGGGGTCGATCTTATCCTGGAGATGCTGCACCAAGTTATGGAGCTCCACCCTAACAGCACTTCCTTGCATATTGGAGCAGATGAGGTACAGTCCAAGATAATACAGCTTAGGGGCTTTACAAGTTGTTAATAAATAGGGGCTAAGCCTGTACTAGGGGAGCTCTGGGGGTGGTTCTCCAGCTGGGCATGGTTCTCCAGCTGATTTTTTGCATTTTTAGAGTAGCCACATTCTTAAGCACTATGTCTGTCCACTTACAACAAACACAGATCAAGCAAAGGTACTGTAGTCAACCTTGTAGATAAGCTGCAAGGTCCTAAATATTTTTTAGAATACAAAGATTATTTAGCATGTTAAGTCTTAGTTGGTGTTATCAGAAAGAGTGTGATTTTGCACTGAAGGCATGGTTAATAAACTAATTGACAGAATGTTATTATCATAGTGGCAAATACTTTAGTTAAGTTCATTTGATTTCAGCAATAGTTTTAATTGAAAGCTTAAACAACTAACTTTCATCCGATCTGCTCCTTTAGCCCTGTTCGTCTCCTTCAGCTTCTTTCACTCCCATTCCTTACCTATTAGGTAATACACTGTTTTATTAAATTCAGAAATAATTATAGATATATATATATTATTATAATTAATAATGAATTATAATATATTATTATAATTAATAATTAATTATAATATATTAATTATAATTATTTATAATTAATACATAATTATATATAATTATAATTGTTTTGTTTGTTTTGACTAGTAAAAATCCTCTCCTGGTTAAGCGATGGCAGCTATACTGACCGTAGTTAGCCAATAACAGGAATTTTAAATATGGTGCAATACTTATTTTAATGAGCTTTTAGCCAAAATTCTGTCTTTAACTTCAACCAATGCTGACCAACATTAATTTGCACAGCAAGTAAGACCACAGATTCTCACACAGGTCTGATATGATTGGCTAGCAAATTACAAGGTGTAATATGATTGACGTGGTTAAATAATGAAAAAAACAAGCATGCTATAAATGATTGGAGCTAGTAATGTACGCATATTGGCCTAGCTGGCCTGGTGACACCTGAGGTGCAGTGATGGTTGAAACTTGTGGCTCTGTGAAAGATACACTCCACTCATGTTCTGATTGTGACATGTAGTAAGTTGTACACAGAGCATGACCAACAAGAATTTCTTTAGTACACCAACTGTATCTAGTTTATGTGCTGCTATCTATGTGACTGGACTGGACTGCTTTTTCAAGGCAAGTTTATTTATAAACTTTATTTAACTTTCATACACTGTGGTTATTCAAAGTGCTTTACAAATGAGAAAATACTTAACAATTAGAAATGACCCAGTATTGCATTTTTACTGCACACATTAATTTGTCTCATCATATGGCAATATAATGCATTTAAAATTTTGTTGCTGTTGGAGTCAGACCCTGTGTGCCCATTTTTATGATTTTTATAGTATAAAAATAATAATGATATATAAAAATGTGTATAGTGTGTATATATGACTAATATAGTGATCTAAATTGTTCATTTTCCAGGTGTACATGCTGGGTCAAGGACAGGAGTCTAAAGAGTGGTTAAGCATTCCAGGTCACAGTATTCACAAACTGTTTCTCAGACATATCACTACAGTGGCAAAAGGCATTCGGGAGAAATACCCCAGCATCAGTTTGATAATGTGGGATGACATGCTGAGGAGCATGACGCCTGACACCATTAAAGGTGAACACACTTGTTGCTTTGTTTTAATTTTTAGTGCATAAGAAAGAATAATACTGTAAACGTGTTTTATTCAGTTAATTTATTAGATGCGATAACATCTTTAAACCATAAATACATAACAGTCTGCAAATGTGGAATTAGGTTTTACAAAAGAGGCCTTTATTAGTAATCTACTGTATTTACATTTTAAGAGACAGACAGGTGTCTTTTGAATTTTCTTAGAAAGTATTTGGCATCATGTCAAACACATTGTATAATTTTTTTTCACTTGTTTATTATATATTTTATACGATTGTGTTGTTTGTAAAGTTGTTTGTAAAGTTGTTTGTAAAGCGTCTTTGGGTTTCTTGAAAAGCACTATATAAATAAAATTTATTATTATTATTATTATTATTATTATTATTATTATTATGATTATTATTATCATTATTATTATTATTATTATTATTATTATTATATGGGGTCTCTGTGCAGGAGGGTATATTAAACTGACGAGTTACTTGAATGTCTTTAGATTTGTTATACATGGTCACTGCAGGTTTGGTCTTAGTAGTATTGAATTAGTGATATTTAAAAGTCCTAAAAAGTTTTACATTTAAGGAAATCTCTATCTTGGGTCTGAGAACCAGGATACTTATTAAAACACAATGGCATGGTAAATGGACACTTTCAAAAAAAAAAAATGTTATTGCTATTTCAGAAAGTGGACTTGTTGGACTGGTGCAACCCATGCTATGGGACTACAGCCCTGTTCTGGATGTTGCCAACACTAGTAAGTGTTCCTCTATACTGACAACTGAAAGTTAATTTCAATATTTTGTTATGTTAAGGCTTTAGAGTATAGCTACATAAAGAGGAATCATGGTTGATTTGAATTAGACACTGAATGTTAGTAAAACAGTGCATTACTCTTTTCTCTCTGCACAGTTATGCTAATGGAGACGTACAGCTCTGCTGGTTTATTACAGCAGTGGGTTGCAAGCTCCTTCAAAGGCTCAACCACTGTACACACCTGTGTGCCCAGTACCCAAAGGCATGTGGATAATCATCTCCAGTGGTTAAAAGTGGCATCTGGCCTTTCATCTGGAGTTGAACTACAGGGCATTGCACTCACTGGGTGGCAAAGGTATTGTGAGTGTTAAGTCTGGATTTCAGGAAAGCAAATGGGTTTTGAATGTTTTGTGTAATATTTACTAAACATGCATCTTTTGCCACAGATACGATCACCTGTCTGTTTTGTGTGAACTAATGCCCCTTGGAATGCACTCTCTTGCCGCATGTCTACAGAGTCTTCAACATGGTTTGCCTCTTTGCTTTGAAAGATTTTACACAATGTAATTAACAATATAAGGAATGCAATAGTATGTTCATGTTTATTCATTCTGATTACAATGTCTGTGTGTTAGGTAGCTTTAATGAAGAGGCTAAAAATAAGGTGATGGAGGCACTGGGCTCTGGAACAACTGAAGTAGGAGACATAGCAAGGTATTGCACACTCATAAACATGCCCATGTCCTCAAAAGCAACTTTCGAGAATTTAGCCAACAATCTCTAGGCACACGTTAAGTCAAGGAATGTCAGTCTGGGTTCTTTAGTGTTTTCCGTCTCCTAACACTCTGATTTGTAAACATTTAAATTATATGTGTTTAAATAATAAGCACACATTTCTGCAGAGAATAATGGTGCTTTGTTTGCTTTGCTTAATAGACTTAAGATCTGTTGTGAATTGTCATCTGGTAAAGGCATATGCTTGCCTACAGATGGGTCCACTGATTGCTACTAGGCTCGCGGGAAGGTCATGGCTTTGTGACCCCCAGCATTTTGGGGCTTTTATGACAGGCAACTTTAGGTCCGAAAACAAGACACTGCAATGTTTTCGTAAGAACTTCTATCCGAGAACCACTCCACCCAGGAGTTAAAGACTTGGCCAGGTGTAGTGGGCCGAAGAAGCAGGAAGGGCTGGCCTATAAAGGGACTATGCAGCAGAGACCAGTGTAGACCAGGGTGTGAGAGCTCAGAGAGACACATCGGTACCGCAATCCCAAGAATAAAAAGCTTAAACTCAACAAAGTTACGACAGATCAAAGTAAATAGGTAAATGGGCAGTAGTATTTGGTTAAAGTTGCATTATCCTAATAGCATTCTCGTGAATAGTATTAGGATAATAGTGCGTTGGTTAAATCAATAAAAAGGTTTGTTTAAACTCAACAAAGAAATGTATTTATAAAGTACAATGTTCAATTCCAATAACGTTGGGAGAGTATGTGAAATTCTAAAAAAACAGAAAGTAATGATTAGTAAATTATGTTTGACTGATATTAAATTGCATACAAAAACATGGTATATAAAAACTGTTGTAACTTCTTTTCTTGAGGTCAAAATGAAGAGGGAGACCAGTTTAGAGCATAAGTTTTATTCTTAAGGATACCATGGTACAGACATTCTTGGAGGAGCTCTCAAACATGGTCTAACATGGTGTAACAAGGTGTATATCGTGTTTATAGTGTCTTCAAGCCATGACAAGTTCCCCATGCCATGAGCACTAATACATTGCAATACCATCATAAGACATATACCTAACAATCTAAAAAGTTGACCTGTCGGACCACAATTCTAATTTTCATTTCAGAGCTTGAGTGCAGCTAGCGGTTCAGATAGGAATTTCAGGGACCTGACCGGAGGGCTCCTCCTCCTGGATAAAATGCTAGCTGAAAATAAAAATTAGGCTCATTTGTTTGGTATGCCTTATGGAGAGTGAAATACCTAAGATACTTGCAGTCATTCATTACGAAAGGTTGATTTTAAATGGTTGGAATGCAGATGAAAGTGGATTTAAAAATCACAGCTGTTTTGTTTTTCTTTGTGTTTTTTATAACCCTGTAACTTTTATCACTTCATGTATGACTACAAATTCATTGCTTACTTGCTTATTCAGGTACAAAATGACTGGGAAATAATGAAAAGCTGAATTTGGGAAAATCTGAATTCTTGCAAACTGATTCCATGTTCAATTTAGTTATATACATTTTTGAGGGAATGTTCTTTAAACCAATGAACATTTAATAGTATATGAAAAAGAATTACTTTAAATTTGACTATAAATATATGCTTCCTAACATTATTGTTGTCTCTGTGGTTCAGTTTGTCTCAGGATAATTCCCGCTCGTATCCTGGGATGAAACTAGCTGAAATTATTGTACAGCTCACAGCAATGCTGGAGTCGGAAGAACTGCGACACTTTGAAAGTAGCATGTAAGTTACACTGGTAAAATTATGGATGTATTGATGGGAGTGTTGTTAAGCCTGGCAACATATCTAATCAAACTGTTCTTATGATTTTTTGTACACAGGTATGTGAGAGGCTGGTTCTCCCCCTATCACAGACAGAAAAAAATAATCAACCCTCTTTTTGCTGAGCAAATCGAGAATCAGGCAAAAATGTATGCTTCTTTAAATTTCTGTAAACTGGACTTAAATACGGCTTTACTTTTTAAACGTTAAACCAGACCCAAGTATGCATCTGACATGTCTTTAAGTCTAGAGTGCGCCCTTCTTCTAAATCTGCCCTTCCCTCCAGATTCCTCGAAGCTGTAGAGATCAAGGTGCATGAGGTGCGGCAGGAGATGTGCTTGTTTTACCCAGAATCAACAGTGGAGGAATGGATTTCACAGCATGTCACTCCAGTGCTGAAGCCACTGCAGGATTTACTGAAGGACATCCACACTGCCCTTGAGGACATGGGGCTGTACATTAGCGACTCTGCAGCTCAGAGTGGGCACTGAAAACTGAAACTGGGATGCACTACTGAAAGGAGAAAAAAAACAGGAGGATCATTTGGTAAAACTGCTTTCTGCTCAGTAAACATTGTAATGAAGCTGTATGTAGAATTGATCAAACGTTAAACACAATTGAAATGAAACAGCTCTGGTGGATGGATGCTAACGGTTGTTCTTAAGTTTGTGGACAATGTTCTAGCAGATGATCTCTGTTGTTTGCAGTACAGTTTACAGTGATTTGATTGTTTGAGAATAGGGTTAATTTTTTTACAATAAAACAACATGAACATCAAATGAGTATATATTCTTTTTTAGCTTTATTGAAGCAATTTTTAAAGGAATGTTTTTTGGTATCAGTGCACAGATAAGAGTTTGACTGATTATATACTGGGATATTATGTAAACTAAAGACCTACAAGCACAAGCATGGACACACACCAATACTAGAACAGATTGTAGTGAACAGATTCTTCTTCTTCTTCTTCTTCTTCTTATTATTATTATTATTATTATTAAAGTGCCCATTTCATGATAAAACTGAATTTCCATCACTTTTTTAAAAAAGTTGTCTTAAGTATTATGTTAATATTGCTAAAGTTTCAACATTTTAACTGTTTTATTTTAAGGGATAAACAGAGATTGGAAAATAGTCATGTAATAATGAAATGTATCCATGTTTAATACATAAAACCACACAGACATTATAAAATAAACTTTCTCAAGAAAAATACGAAAATATGTAGCATATATGCAGCTTAATGTGTTTCACAAAAATGTGCAATAATAAATAAAAAGTGAGGGTAAAAAGTAATGTGAAAGAAAAAATAAAAAGGGACTTATTTGGTTATTGTAATACGTAAATGATCTTGATATATGTTTGTTATTAATTTAAACATACTTATATTTTCTAATGTATAGTTTGTAAGGTGAACCCTATGCTCTTATTATGTAATGTAGGGCTGATGAGCGACCCGGCAGTGTACTCCTGTAGTTCCCATAATATTTGTAGCTTACATGGGTCGTTTGAAACAAGGCGGATAAATGTCGCGTTATAGCCAAAGATAAAATATGTCGACTCAGCTCAGCGTTAGTCACATACTGCACCGTCTTCGTCCCCGTTCTCCGTGCGCTTAGCCCGAATCCGTTTCGTAGTTACAGCGCTCTCCGGACAGACACCTTTTTAGAAGAAAGGCTGTGGCTAGCTCGCTAGTCGCATAGCCGGCTAGCTGTTGTTTACATAATTAGCTAACTGAGCGAAGTTGGCCAGCTGGCTGTGGGAATTTCTGTCGAAAATCCTGTTGATTGGAAGGGACTGCTTGGAGCTTGGAAAACATGGCCGAGTTACACATTGAGGCGAACGCGACTGGTATCTTGGAGCAGAGCGAGCACCGTGGCTCGGTTAGCGTGAGACTGCCCTCGCCCACCCTGGTGCTCCCGCCTCGCAGCGGCTTGTCCAGTCCCGGCGTGTCCGGCTCCAGAGCTGTGTTCGGCTTCCCCATGAAGAGCAGCCCGAGTTCCCCGTCGGAACCTGCGGAGAAACCGGGCTCTCGGTGGGTCCGACTGAACGTCGGAGGAACTTACTTCGTCACCACGAAACAGACCTTGTGCAGGGAACCCAAATCTTTTCTGTATCGGTTATGTCAGGAAGATCCAGACCTCGATTCAGATAAGGTGAGTATCTGAACATCTGCTTAAGAGGCGCAGTATTGAGCGTAACCCTGAAGAAAGACGTGGCTGAATTTAGCTTCTTATTTTAATTCCCTGTTCAACCTTAAACGATGCAGGGGAGCTGGGAATTCTAAGAAGCTTCTGAACTTCAGAAAGCAGTTTAGCTTTTTCAGCAAGTTTTGTAGTTACCCTCTGCTTAACATTTTCAGCGTACGTGGTCAACAGTAGCCTCTTGCAGTAACGCTTATGATCCTTTCACACTGGCTACATGTGTAATTACTTGTGGTTCCCTTGTTAATTTGTCAATGCACTGAATCAGTAAAGTGCGTAGATCAATCTATGAATATAGAAACGTGTGTGTCAGTGATGTTAGAATCTAAAGTGTTATTCACAGGGAACATATTACTAGACTTAGCTCCACTGAAGATTTTCCTTTCTCACACACAAGCTCTAAATTCTAGCAGATGGTGAGAGTCTCAGAAACAGACACTTGATAGAAAACCAGACGGGGATAAACAGGACCAACCTGGGACGAGAGCTTTTCTACTATGTAGATAAATTATGTGCACAGTTTGTTAATCTGTTTTTAGTATGATGCAGCCCGCTTAGCTAAAAGGTTGTGCCTGTTTCTTATATTTCCTTGATTCAGAACTTTTCTTCTCAAATTAACAAAATGAATGATTGCATATTCTTTTAGATAGTTGTTTTATAGTTTACTGAAGTAACCATATAGAAACAGCTGTCAGTCCTTTAGTCCTGCAGAGAACATATTGATATTAAAGTATAATTCCTTGCTGAGCCTTTGGCCTTCTGTGCAGCTGATAATAACCTAGTACTGTTTCCCTGTGCAGGATGAGACAGGGGCTTATTTGATTGACAGGGACCCCACATACTTTGGGCCCATCTTGAATTACCTGAGGCATGGAAAGCTGATCATCAACAAGAACCTCGCAGAAGAGGGTGAGATGCTCTGTCTTTGATCCATCGTAACTCCTTTACCCTGTAGAATAAACATTCATATTTAATATGTTGACAGTGTTTTAGCTCACAGCAAATTTGGGTCATCAGCGACTCTTGAAGTTTGTTACAATAGTGTTTTGTCTCACTTTGCAGGCGTTCTTGAGGAAGCAGAATTTTACAACATTGCGTCACTGGTGAGGCTGGTGAAGGAGAGGATACGAGACAACGAGAACAGAACGTCCCAGGTGGGAATAGATCAGGGAGGAAGGGCGCTTGATTTAGCTGTGCTGATGGATTGAGTCACATAAGTAATTAGTGATACAAATTGCAGCCTTGATTTTTTTTTTTTTTGTGTTCAGTGTAATAGATTTGGAAAAACTGCAGTGTGTCAGTCTAAACATGGAAATTGTCTATAGGGTCCACTATTGTCCACTTATTTTTCTAGACTGTGGTCTTTGTATTTGGTAAAAAGCCTAAAAAATGATGGGAAGAAGGCAGTGTAAGGGAAAGTCAAAGTTTTGTTTGTGAGAGAAATTAGGATGATTTCTCGAATAGGTCAGTGTTCTCTGGCTCCAAATTAGATTCTAGCTTGGGTAGCTCAAACATATATGTACACATTGTTTCAGAGTAAACTGCTTACTTTTTCATGATTTGAAACCTAGTTTTATATAATTGGCTATTTTTTAATCATTCATATTTGGCTGGCTGATAACTCATTCATTTTCTGTGGTGTGAAAAACATACTTATTACTGCTTTACACATCCTTTAAGGTCAAATTCTACGTATTAATACTGTAAAAATAAGAATATTGTGATCTAAGGTTCCCCCTTGCCTCAACAACAACTCCACAGAGAACAATGAGCAAAAAACAGCATAGCAGTCAACTCTGTTTATACAACCCACACAACACTCCTCTGTTAAAAACAATTAGATACATGTCTAAACTGTGCAAACAAGCTCAGAACTGTTGCAATAATTTAACTTGGTGAAAGAAGAGTTGCGCACGGGATTCCAACACAATACTCTTAGTGACGTACAGAGCTGGAAGCATCATAATATGGAAACAGAACAGGAGCGCTACTTCTCATCTGAGTAAACATGAATGGGCCTCTGTACTGGAGACTGTACTTGGAGAAGAAATGATTTTTTTTATATATTTCTCAGAGATATCATAAGGTTATTGTCTTTTCAGGGCCCTGTGAAGCATGTATACCGTGTACTCCAGTGTCAAGAAGAGGAGCTCACCCAGATGGTCTCCACAATGTCTGACGGATGGAAGTTTGAGCAGGTGAGCCTTTCCCTCTGTGCTCTACTCTTTCATCAGTGTGTGTGGTCATGTTTAACATTGGTGCAAGTCTTTTGTCAGAGCACAGTACCAGCCTGAATGCTTGAATCCCTTTTCAGTGGGGCGGATTAGCTAGCATTCTTTGTACCCTGTAAAGCTTTTGGCCTCATTTTCTTAGAACTAGTATTTGCCCATTAAAAATACCCTTCTGTAATTTCAGCATAAGTGAATTACACTTGATTAGATAAACTCTTCAATGGGAGATCTTGACAACTATTCGTTCAAGTAGGACAGTCATGGATCTCCAGTTAGCTCAACCTATATGCTCTGCTGTTTCTTTAATGGATTGCAAGCCCATGCATGTTCCACATGATGTTGACAAAGAAGAAGAATGTAAGACGTCAGTCAGGTGAACGTTTTGTGTTCCACCATCTGTCGCCCCTCTCTCATTGGCTTACAGTAACTTTTGTGATGGTTTAAACCTGATTCAACTTGTTTGCTGTTTCAGCTCATAAGCATTGGCTCCTCTTACAATTATGGCAATGAGGACCAGGCTGAGTTCCTGTGTGTGGTTTCCAGGGAGCTCAACAACTCTACTAATGGAATTGTTATTGAACCAACTGAGAAGGCTAAGGTGAGTTTAAACCCAGATGAGCTGTTTAAAATTGATCATTTTAAAGATTTTTGCACTCTATCCAGTAGGCTACATTGGCTCTCCAAAATAAATAACTGTGTCTTACATCAGCTGACCACATGCACTGGGACATTGATCAGTTACATTTCTTTTCTTCCTACTTTCTTATATGTAGCTGCATTCTTTCATCCTCAGGTTTATTCTGCTATACATGTTTAGTATTCCATTAGAATACCACATTAGGCTCAGTGTAATGGTGTCTGGCAAGATTTTACCTGTTTGTTCTCCCGTGTTTTACAGATCCTTCAGGAGAGAGGCTCCCGGATGTGAGGAGACCTTCTTAGCTGTGCTGACACATCTCTCAGTCCCCTCTTCTCCTCATCACGCCTTTCCCTCCTTCACCATACAGCATAATCCATTAGCTCACAATGCCCACCCTTCCTTTTCTCACCCTCCTCCCTTGTGCCTTTCCGCAGTGGGGGTGTCCTGACCCCCCCCTCCCTGCAGTGCTGCAACATTGCCCATCTATTACCACCACAAGCGATCACTGCTGTTATCAATTAATCCTAAACAGGTTGTAATTCAGATAATCTGTGATGACTGCAAGACTGCCAGTGGTGGAGAGGGAGGAGTCCACGTGAGGTTTACGAGGTTTATCTGTCACTATAATCTTAGTCATCCACGTTGCCTCGGAACATTACTACCTTCATATCCAGCTCATAATCATCATAATATACATTGTTGCTGGCATGCTAGTTTCAAGGAATGCCTGTGCCCGTCTCAGCTAAGCTGTGTCTACATCACCGAAATCTCCTCAGGACTTCCAGGGGCACGAAAAGTAGACAAAACAGAACTATATGTCCCTCACCCCCAACTCCACTTCTCATAACAAGCACATTAACTTGTTAGCACACGATTGACTTGAGTAAGTGAACATCGGCAGCAACACTCGTCTACTGCGCCTGGCCTGGCATAACACACAGCGTGGAACAAGATAGCTGGGACATTGAAGACGGCCTCTGGACATGCAGCATTTTGTCTCCAGTCTGTAGTTTGTCTATTTCTTGAAGTCTGTCTGCCCTCTTGGATATGGCCCAGGAATGGCTGGAGAGGAAGGGAGTACACATACAGTTTCCCGGTTGGGCATCCCACCTAGGTTCACAGCATGGATTGGGAAATTTCTCCCATATCTCTTTAACTCAGGATGATTCACTTCATCCTGGAAATGTTTTTTTTTTGTTGCTATGGACATTTCACGCATTCAAACAACATAAAAAAGAAGTGTGCAATTTTGGGGCGTGTAAAGATTATATTACAAATTCATGCATTACAAAAAAGCTGAATGCAAGTCATGTAACTGTTAATATCTGTACCACAGCAGTCATTTTCCTTTAGCAAGATGAATTACTCTGTTTCTGGGAAGGTTGTGAGTTTGACCCATGCTGGTCGTTTATTTGTCCAGTGCCAGGTCACGGATATGTAATTTTTTTGTATTATGTTCTCCCTCCAGTTATTCATATATGACTGAAAAGTGGGGAAACGTACATGGTCTTATTTCACACTATTTCTCAAGAATATATAAGTGTAGAAATTCTTTAACATATCATATAAGAGCTCCATGAGACTGTTGATTGACAATGTGCCCATGTGTTTGGAGTCAGAGTTAGTTTCTCTAATATGATTGTTCATTTGAGAGTTCAGCTCCAGTATTCCCTAGAACGCCATAATATTTTTGGCTGATTAAGAAGTCATGTAGGTTATAGTGGAATAGTGTTCAATGTTAAGGGCTCTATTTGACATGGATTGAGAAGCTTGCCCGTACGTCAAAATATATTGTATTACGTCAGGTAAACTGTGCTTAATTCATTGATGTTTTGACATCAGGGTCAGTATTTGGTCCTCTTTTACACTGAATTAATTGCCCTTGATGTTTAATATTTAGGCAGTCAAGAATAGATTACAAACTAAATCTACTTGTAAAGTTGTGAAATCCACAAGTTTGCTAATCATCTAACACAGTGTACTTCATGTGTTGACAGTATTTTGGCATTTCTTGTTCAGTATCATTGTATGGATAATGGCATGACTTGGTGTAGGTTATGATGTTGTTCATGTCCTTTTAAAGGCATCTCTATCCGTCAGTCACGGGCAGCATTATGTATGTTATGTCAGTGTGAGCTCTTTTTTTGTCTTAGTGTTTTCAAATGTGTGTGCTTACTTTTTTGCCTTTGTGTTGGGAATCTTTTCCTCACCTTTACATTGTGCATTGACACTCCTTTCAGTGAGCAACAGGAGGAGGGTTTTGCAGTGCATGCTCTATTTTATTTATCAAACCAGGTTTGTCTCAGTAGGCAGGATCATTTTAAGTTACTTAACTTTTCTCGTATTTGGACACTAAGATTTTGGCTTGAGTCATATGGCTCAGGCCTACTGAAAGTTAGCCCCTTTAGAGTTTCTTTTTCTGCCCCAGTAGTTATTACTGGAAGTTTTTAAGATGTAAAGGACTTCTGAACTACAACCCCGCCATGGCAAGCTATGATTTAATCTGTGCCAGTTTGTGTCTTTTATGAATCATGTAATGTAGGGGGCATTCTAATTTGATGATCACCATCCTGGAGGATGTGATGCTGTCCTTGGTCCCACTGTTCTCTGTGGGTTCCATTGATTTCCTGGACATGGATTAAGTCTATTCGTGGACTAAATTGCAATGCCCGTGGTGTTTCATCATTGAAAATCTTTATTAGGTCTAAGGAGCAAGCACTTAATGTTTTAAAAAAAAGATTCTGATGCCATAGTTGAGACAAGTGTCTGGCTATGCCTGCTTGTTGGTCCATTGTTTCAGATACTGTATGTGTTTTGCACGCCTTAGCTTTTCAGATTACCCTTGTGCCATTTAATTTTTTTCCCCTTATGTCCTAAGAAAACTTAATTTGTGCCCTTAAACTTGTACCGTTTTGCACTTTAAGTATGTCCATGTCTTACATTGTTTTGACCTCCATGGAGGTGTACACGTATCAAGGTCAAGGACAAATGTCGAGCCACTGCAGTTTGCTTTGTAAAAACAGTGACGTTTGATTGACTATTTGTAATAATTTTAAGATGCATTGGAGCACTTGGGCCTACTGAAATAAGTGTATAGTTCTTTTATTATTATTATTATTATTTAAACATTTTCCATTCACCTTTGTGGTCAAACAATGAGGGATATTGAGGCAAAAAACATGTTTTGTTGAGGGGGGCAAAGCTAAATGTACTGTTTTCTGTAGAATCCTAAAGGGACGGAGGGAGGGGCCCTTGTTTTTTGGTACGTGGAACGCATGCAATGTGTTAAGGTATATCATGTTATATACTAAGACTTTGTCTGGGCTTATGTTAGTGTAGGGCTAAAGTGGTGCATGGACAGTGACTAGAGCTTGTGAATGTGTGCAGGGCAGAACTTTCAGACAGTTGGTCCACAGCTCTGGGCTTAATCTCAGGCCCAGAACTCTGTGTTTTTAAGGACAGTTTATTTTGTCTTGTCCAAACACTAAGTAATCTTTACAACAGGATATTTTGATAAAAAGGTTTAGCACTGAATGCTCATTTGCAATCTGACCTAACTGGACAGGAGTGCAGGCCTCTGTTAAGTTTCTTCACTTACAAAAAAGGGTTCATGTTCAAATGATGGGGTCCGTTTTCAAGACTGCCATAATAGTTAGTGTGCAACACCTGCATGCTTTGATACACAGTGCACACAAGTGTGCATGTGCGCACACATACAAAGAAAGACATTTAAACATGTATTGAAAACCTGCTACTTACACCAGATGTTTTGAGTGTATTAAGTTATCAACTGTATCGATGTCAAGTGTGACCTTTGTCTAAATGGAGATCGTGGAGCTAAGTGTTGGAAATGAATAGTCTCGGTTGGACTGTCCTTTACTTTTTCTTTTTTCTGTTTTTTTTAAGTTTGTCTTCTGATGCAGTTTATTTCGATGTACAGATTGCAACAAGGAAAAAAAATGTCTGATTTTTATCATAAAATGTATTTGTGTTCAAAATGTAGTTCTCATTTTATCACAGAACTTTGTTGCAATGGTTTACCAGAGAACTGAGCATGTATGTACACCGTATCTGAATAATAAAAAAAATGTTTTACAGAAGCTGAAAGCATATTCTGTGTTTGTTAAAGATTTGTAAATTACCATGCAAGATCATCATTGTCCCTAACTCAGGGAACAGTGTAGTTATTTCAGTGAAATGCTGACTTTCAAATCAAGTTTATTTGTGTAGTGCTTTTTACAATGATGTCACAGAGCAGCTTTACAGATGTTTGAAAACATGAAGGCATAACATATATCCCCCAGTGAGCAAGCCAGGCAAGGAGAAACCTGTGAGGAACCAGACTCACAAGGGGAGACCCATCCTCCTCTGATCAAACAGTATTCACAGTTTATTAACTGAATTCAGAATAGGAGGACTAAGAGAATGTGATTCTGAATGGTAGAAGCTTTTGGAACTGCACAGGTGGTACATCTGAATGATACAGCGATGCAGTCGAGGGTGTAGAAGATGGCACGAATGAATGAAGATGAGAACTGGTTGGTGCCAGGTGACGAGGAGGCCCTGATGGTCATTCCTTCAACAGTATTGGACAGGTGAGCGGTCATTATTTCAGAAAGAGTAAAGAAACAAAGTTATTTCTGGTTTACATAATTATAGAGCAGGGGTATTTAATTATAATAAATAATAATAATAATAAATAATTATAAGTAAGGTCCAGTTAGAGGAAATTTCCTCAGGCCAAGGTCCAGACCGTCATCATATCTAACGTGTGTTATGATTCAGTGGTGTATCCTGTTTACAGAAGTAGCCTAGTATCAGCATCTTATACTATCAGCAACTGAAACACCAACACATCACACATACCGTTCAGTATGTTTCAACAATGTTTACTGTTTAAATACTGAACTAAATGAATTATTTATAAAACTCCAAATGTTTTTTCCTCACTTCAAGTAAAAACAAGGGCTACATTAAAAAAACACTATTTTTTTTTTAGATCACGTTATTCTTCCTTCCACTCGCTTTATTGTCTAACTCGTCTTATTCTCTGACTGCTACTTCTCACTTCGAACCTCGCCTGTGTGCGCCCCACACTCCCGATTCTGCTCTGATTGGCTTAGGGGCAATTTTGATAATCTTACAATGCAAGTGATTGGTCTGTGAGTTTACTGGGCCGCAAAGCTCCACCACTTAAAAATAAACACTGTCAAATTTAAGTCCTTCTGAATAGTTCAGCGTATTGGACATCTGGATCTGGATCCGGACCATGGTCTGCCTATTAGTGACCTCTATTAAAGAGTATGTGAAGCATTTCAAAGTGTAGCTGGTGACTCTAGTAGGTCTGATTATAAACAGCATGAACTAAAAGGAGAAAACCAGAAGGTAACAGACATGAGAGCACCCTGAGACACTGGTACCCCCACTTCACCATCAACAAACCTGTGTGATTGCGTGAAGTGGTGGGACAACAGCACCAGCATCTCAGTTTACCATAAATCTCTGTGTCCATGAACCCCTGAATCTCCTCCATTTATCTAAAGGGGAAGGTTAATCAGCAAAAGCTAAACTAAACTAGTATGGTTTCAGTCTAGACTGTAGAGACTGTGTCCTGAAAATTAACTGGGAGATTATTCCACAGTTTGTAGGAAAAACCCTTCCCCCCATTGAAGTCTTCTGAATTTTAGGAACCAATAGCAAACCAGCATCCTGTGATCTGAGCAAACATGGTGGTTTATAATAGGAAATAAGATCTTGCAGGTACTCTGGTGCGAGACCATGCAGGGCTTTATACATCAGTAACAGATTTTTATAGACACTACACTAATTTAACAGGAAGCCACTGTAGTGCTGATAAAACTGGACTGATGTGATCAAATTTCCTGGTTATAATTAGTACTCTAGCTGCACTAACTGAAGTCTATTCAGGTACAGAAACGCTGCCCTTGTAATATTGTCTATGTGTTGGTTAAATCAATTAAATCAATTGTCACACCAAGCTTTTTAGCTACTGAACCATGTACAACTGAGAAGTCAGCAAAGTGTAACATTAAATCTGAACATTTAGTCTGAGCAGCCTTTAAACCGAGAAGGAGAACTTCTGTTTTATCTGGGTTTAAAAGAAGGAAGTTTACACAGTGTTCTATTTTATTTAATCTAGATGTATTATCTGGTTTGGCTGATATGTACAGCTGTGTGTCACAAGCATAGCAGTGGAAACTGATTCTGTGTCTGATTATAACTGAGCCTAATGGCAAGATATATAATATGATTAGTAGAGGACCTAAGAGGGAACCTTGTTGAACTCCATATTTTGCATAATTAGACAATACATTATGCATCTTTACAAACTGGAACTGGTCTGTGAGGTAAGATGTGAACCAGGATAATGCTATTCTTATGATTCCAAGTAGATTTTCTAATCTATCCAAGAAAATAGATTAGATTAGTGTCAAAAGCTGCACTTAGATCTAGTAGCACCAGCAGAGATACATGGCCCTGATCAGAAGCAAGAAGAAGATAATTTGTTATCTTAACTAGAGTCGTCTCTTATCTAGAGCTGTTGGGCTACAGCTTTTTTTTTAAATCTTAGAAATGAATAGTAAGTTGAAATAGGTGTGTAGCTTGATAAGATCGCTGGGGTCATGATTTGGCTTATTTATCAATTTTTTTATCATTTTCTAAAGCACAAGCTCAGTAGAAAAAGTACCAGATAATAAACAAACAAGCAAACAAACAAACAAAAAAAAACATAAAAGTGCCATAAACTGTGTTTACATAGTCAAATATGAAAAGTTTAGTTATTGGAACTGACATAACATGAATCTCAAACCCTGCTGTCTCCATTTTCATATACAATAACTAGTGTTGCCACTTATATACAGTATCGGTATCGGCAATAGAGAGCGCCGATACCATGAAGCTTATTGACTAAATGGCTGCACGTGTTTCTGCATTGTGGCCATTTTTATTTTTTCATAGCTCAAACCTTTTAATGTGCAGTTACTCAACCAGTAAATGGTGTTCTTTCAAGGTTATTATATCTTATTCAGGATAAGACATAAAAAATACGACATATAAAAAGTGGAAAACTATAAATATCTGGATTTATAGCCATATATCGAGCATTTAAGTCAGAGTAGGTATCGGTATTGGTACTCGGTATCGGCAGATACCTGAAAAGCTGGTATCAGTATTGGTATCAGTAAGGAAAAAGTGGTATCGGTGCATCCCTAACAATAACTGTTCCTCGTACTAACTTAAAATCAAAGGGGGACTGTGCTTTTGCAGTATATGCCCCAAAATTATGAAATAATCTTCCTATTGATATTAGACTATCTGATTCAACCCAGGTTTTTAAAAAACGTTTGAAGACTTATTTTTATTCTCTTGTTTTTGAAAGTTTCTGAGCGATGTGCTTTATAAATCGGTGTGCATTTGAGTATTAAATTTGTATATTATTTATTTGAGTATACGACTATAATGATCTTAATTGTCTTGTATTGTATTTTACTTGTAAGTGTTCTGTAAAGCACTTTGTGAGTAACTCTGGAAAAGTGCTATATAAATATAAAAAGTTTTACTTACTTACATACTTACTTACAATCCTACATTTGAAAAAGAAAATCATATAATGACCGATTTCAAAATATTATAACGGTTATGTAACAGTCCTAACTCATTAATATATAAACCCCCAAAATTTACATACACCAACAGAGCAACAGCAACGAAACAGTTGGACTATGTGGACGAATCTACCTCTCCGGGCAGTGAGGGCCACACGTCAGAGACTTGTTTTGATGTCAGAGGTTTGATTGACTGATTGATATTCATCTTTAAATGTGGCAGCAGTTGGCTTCTTAAGTCTTTTCTCCGTTCCACCTTAAATGTTACAGCTTGTACATTTAAATTGAAGGTGGAGCGGGGACAAACTTCAGCACTCAAATCTTCATCTAAAAGTTGTTTATTTGTTCTTCATATTTCACTCTGGGGCATTTTCTTAAAGCTTGGACACTAGCAAGCAGCTTTGCTCAACACTGAACCCTAAAGAGACTGAAGGGAGGAGCAAGGCAGACTTGGACCCGCTTGTTCTGAATAAAACATGAACAGAGGCTGTGGGAGCCGTCCAAACATGTTGTGGGAAGCCCTTCCTTATCTATTATCTCCATTATCTCTGGGCTGGCTGGCTTGAGCGCTCACATTGCATCACTAGACGAACAAGCACTAGCCTCCGCGCGCGCCCGTGATCTCTGTTGATTCAGTGGCGAGGAGCACAAAGGCGAGCAGCCGGGCAGGTAGAGGGCAGATGTAATTGGCTAATATTTGTCTACTGGTTTCTGCATATCGTGGCGTAGCCCCTCCCTCCACGCCGCGAACATGATCCTGCTCCCCTGCTCGACATCGCGGCCCCCGCAGCAGCAGCAGCAGCAGCAGCAG